>CM071950.1:1092500-1190000 GCA_036784905.1 Acrossocheilus fasciatus
AGCTTTGTTCTCCAGCTCTGCTTGAATTCTAGTCTAAGTGTGAACTGTTCATTCAGCCTCGTCACTTTACTGCAGAACTACAATCACAGTTTGTCTTCACTGTTGTTTCATTGTGAACAGACCTGATGAGCAAGACTCTGTAGTAAATCTTGAACATATATATATAAATACATATGAGCTGTGTTACTGCAAAACATGTAATACATGAGCAATATCAGATACGGCTAATTACACTTCAGTATACACAGTCAAAGTACAGTTAGGACTACAATAATACACATAAATACATAATATATATATAATGCTAAATTTGTATACAAAATACACATACAGTTTGTGGGCTAAACATCATGTAAAAATGGAGACATGCCTTAATTGATTTCTTATAATGGTAAAATCTATAAATCAACTTAAATGTAATTTCTCTCATTTTGTTAGTAATCAAATATTTTTGAGGTAATGACCAAAAAAGTGGGCGGTAACTTTCATAAACTTGCATTTGTGCATAAAATATACAAAAAGAACAGTTTTTTTTATTGCAAGTATAAACCATAAACTTCAAAAATTAAATACAACATTGGATGACATTATGAATACAAAAATAATATAGAAAGACAGTAAAGAAAAAACTAAATTCACAACTGCAAATTAACAGATATACGTCACTTTTCATGACTCTGCTTTTTGAACCAGAAGAACACTTTTACCTTAATAATAGACATAATGAGTGTTAAAGTTGTTTTCACTGATGTGCAGCCTGTTCAAGTATGTTAACATCTCAAAAAATGTGTTTTAGGGCTTCATGACTCTTTAACAAGGGGACATTTGAAAAAAGACGATCAATACTGAAATTACAGAGACTACAGTTCAAATGAGGAATTAGTGGGGTATATATTGTGCACATTTTTTAAATGTAATTCTTTTACTTTGTTGGGGACACAAATTGTATAAGCTAAGAGCCATGTTTTTTCCAATTAATCTATTAAAGAATTGAAAAAAGTTCCCCTCGGAGTAATTATTTTCCTCGACTGAAACACATTTCTTATATATATATATATTTTTTAAATTATTATTAGAATTAACAACAAGTATACAAAAATATACAACCCTAGCAAAAACAAAATTACAAAACAAAAAGAAATAAAGAACAAAAAAAAAACAGAAAAAACAAACAAACAAACACACACACACATAAATGACATTATATAAAATAAAGGTGCCTCAAAAGGCACTTTTTTTTTACAACCAGGCAAAATGTCACAGAGCATTATATAACTACATTACAGGAAAGAACCAGTGTTATCAGATGCACACAGTGTTTAACATTGCTGGAGGTAGATATTGTATCCAAGTAATACTTCAGATCTTTACAAAATATAAGGAACGGGCTTTACAGACAAAAATTTGCACTAGCAAAATAAATAGATTTATTGTTATATCAACATTACGTACAAAGAGGTGACATTACATGCAAAGCACAATTTCTAGATGTATGTAACAATAAGTAAATAATCCAAAACAAAGCTTTAACAAAATATGTTAAAAAGATGAAATAAATGAACTGTTTTAAGAGCTTTAAGATTCTTGGAAGATGAAATAGTTTGGATATACTGTTGAACCTCTTTTTAAAAACAATAAATAAAGGATTTTAATGAGTGAATTTGCAAGAAGCAATAATAGGTTAATAATAAAATATTCATTAATTCGATCTCTTTGTATGTTAAAGAAGCCAAGCAGTACATAAGTAAGAGAAACCCTGGAGCACATTGCGATTGATAACATTAGAGAATTCAATCCAAGATAGCTGTGTGTGAGGATAATCCCAGACCATGTGCATATCAGCTTCATTAGGGTCACAAAATAAATAAATAAATAAATAAATAAAAATACAGTTAAAGTAATCAACACGTCGCGCTCCGCGTCACTTCCACCCGCTCGGCTGAACGGTGTGTCGTCACGTCCGGTGGTCTCGAGCTCGGAGAAGATGGCGGCTGTAGTAGTGAGCGCTGATGGAGGCGTCGCGCCGCTGGATCTGGACCCTGCGTCGCCGCGGATCCCGTCTCCGGCGCCGGAGCAGCCGCTCCAGAACAACGCGCTGCTGGGACTCCCGATCGTGGCGATCGAGAACATCCTCAACTTCCTGTCGTACGACGAGATCAGCCTGCTGCGACTGGTGAGAAAACAACGAGCCGCGCCGCGTCCGCGCGCAGGCCACGGAGCAGCTGTTTACAGCCGCGCGGCTGAGTTTAGCGACGGCAGCGATCGAATGCGTTAAAATGGTCGTCAGCACGGGCGGCTCGCGGGGTTTGAGCGCTGTCTCGGTCTCAGACACACCCGAGTGTCCACGAGCACCGCAGAGCTTTACTCTCAGCATCTCAGAACGACGCTCGTTTTCTGTCGCGTTTCATTGCGTTTCTCTTCACATCCAGCTGCTTATTTAATTACGCGCTAATTAGAGCGCTGACTCTCCCTCGGGATGTTTATGACGGGCTGATCTATAAATAAAGGGTAACTGTCCATCTCACGAGATGGTAAACTATTTATCTCACAATTGACATTATTTCTTGTAATTCTTAGGGGGGAAAATCCCAAATTGTGGGATATAAACTCACAATTGTGAGAAATAATGTCAGAATTGTGAGTTTTTTTTTGGTTTTTACCTTTAAATTTACCTCTTTTGTTTTTATTCTGTTGCGAACAAACAACAACAATCCATCTGCGAGATGCTCAAGCCTCTGAGAATGACTCCAGAGAAAACCGCTCTTGGCTCAGAAGTTATTTCGGGGGTGATTTAAGTGTTTAAGAAGATCCTCAGATGCCTTCACTTTGAATGGTGACGGTCCTGTTAGAGGAATTTTAACAACAAAGATTGTTCAATATGATGTACACATTGGAAATGAAAGACGAACACGTTTTCCACCGTGTCTTAATCTCAGGTTGTAAACCGGTCTGTCTGTGTATGTAGCCTAGAGGTTCTGATACGGTCAGCCGGCAAGCACAGGCTGGGCGTCTGATGATTCCTGTCTGTATTGCAGGTGTGTAAACGCATGGATATGATTTGCCAGCGCATGCTGAACCAAGGCTTCCTGAAAGTGGAGCGCTATCACAGCCTGTGCCAGAAACAGGTCAAAGCCCAGCTGCCGAGGTGAGACGCGTTATTTATATAGTTATTTAACTGCTTAAACCCTCTGACAGCTTGACTTTCCCAGGAAAAAAGGTACAGAAGTCACCACTGGAGAGGTATCATTTCTAAAGGTACACTTTTGTACCTTATTTGACCTCTTAAGGGTGCATTTTAGGTACATACTAGAACTGCACATATTAGTACGTTTTGAAAGTGTCCTGCTCCAGCAACAGCTTTTGGACCTTTTTTTTTTCTTTTTCTGAGAGTGTAGATGACTCCGTTAACTCTTGAGAGCAGGTTAAAGGGATAGTTCACCATAAATCAGGTCTGTCTTGACTGACCAAAAATGGACAAAGACGCAGGCATTTCTCTAAATACCTTCTTCTATGTTCCTCAGAAGAATGTCAGTCGTACAGGTTTGGAGCGACGGGGCGAGTAAAAGATGAGTGTTCATTATTGGGTGAACTGTCTCTTTAAGGGGGAATGACAGACTTTAGCTCTTTTTCTTTTATAGAAGTCTATAATAAGTGCTCCTGTTTTCAGAAACAGATGCGAGGCTGAACCCGCTTTTTCATGTCAATTATGTCCAAAACTGCAGGGAATGTTTTTAGTTTTTTTCCCTCCAACAAACATCCACAGCTGAGCTGAGAATATCAGAAAGCATAACTTTAATCTTTTGCATTTAAAGTCACTGTGAGCTTGATTTTTGATCAAAGTTTTCCTCATTTAGATCCACAGTTTGGACAGGACCCTTTTCTATGTCTCTGTGTATAAGACCAGGTTCAGAAAGAGATGATTGATTGAGTCAGTGTGGAAGAACTTGACCGGTCTGCAGAAAGCAGCTGAACACCTGCAGATCTTGAGTCCAATTAATGGTTGAAATCAAACTTTGATGCTTATCTCATAATTAGATTTTGAGACTTTATCCTGGATTTCACAGAGAGGGTCACATATGTTCATTACATCATTCTTCAAGTAAAAGCAGCAGTCTTTCACATGCAAAGAGCGCCATCAGTAACTCGCTCATTTTCAGTCATCTTTTCTGGATCTGTATCAGACTCCAATCACTTCTTGCTCAAACTTATTTTTTTTTCCTGAACCGACTGGTCTCAAATGTAAGTGTATTAAATATTTATATATGTGGAAAGCGGCTTGTGCTGAGATCGAATGCAGGGTGTGCTGTAATGTGTTTGTTGCGGTCGTCCTCAGGCGGGAGTCGGAGCGGAGGAACCACTCGTTAGCGCGTCACGCAGACATACTGGCGGCGGTGGAGACGCGCCTGTCGCTGCTCAACATGACCTTCATGAAATACGTGGACTCAAACCTCTGCTGCTTCATTCCTGGAAAGGTACGTGTGCATGTCTTTTAAAAGAGGGTTCGCTCTCGTCCACTTCATACATTAGTCATTTGATCACGCAGAGAACATGAAAATGTTGTGTACTGGCTGCAGATTTGAACTCAGTCTGATTGTGATATTCTCTCCATTTCTCTGAATTACTCAGAAAGACCATATACAGTAGAAGTCAGACGTTTACATAAACCTGAATCTGAAAAATTAATTATTTTACCAAAATAAGAGGGATTGTACAAGATGCATGTTGTTGTTAATTTAGTACTGACCTGAATAAGATATTTCACACAAAAGATGTTTACATATAGTCCACAAGAGAAAATAGTTCAAAAGTTTACACCCCCTTGATTCTTAACACGGTGTTGTTCTCTGAATGATCCACAGCTGTGTTTGTTTGTTTAGTGATAGTGTTTCACGAGTCCCTTGTTTGTCCTGAACAGTTAACATCTGAACATTTAGCAGATTCTGCAAGGCTTATGTAAACTTCTGACGCAGTTGTATCTGTGCAATCCATAAATGGACGAAATGACACTATCGTTGACTTTTTTATCATCATGCAGAAATCATTACTTCTCTCCTTTCCTTTAACCCTCGTCAGAATTGCTGATAAATTATAATTACTGCCAGATGTCTGGTTTTTCTCAGCGGTTGGGAACACGTTGGACTTCTGATCTCATTCATAGGAAATAATGCCACAGCGTGAGAATATTGATGCGTTTGAGGTCGAAAGGTTGTAAATGTGAGCGCTGAGCTGGTTGTCGCGTGGCTTGTCAGTGTGTTTTATTAAAGGACCAATCATTTTAGTGTTGAGAATATTTTAATTGTTCAGTGTTCACATCTTTAATGTTTTGATTATACTTTATTCTAAGTGACTGAATACTTTTTGAGGTCTCTGTTATTTATTTATTTTACATAATCAGAGGATAGTATTTGTATGCATAACGCATATTTAATTATGCATTAAAACTGATCATAAAAATGTTGCAAAACAGCATCACTGATCAAAACAAAACTGCAGTAATCAGCTGAACTGATCCACGTACATCTTCTGTGATCAGCTTTTAATGAAGGGTCAGGTTTGGTTAGTGCTTAAAGAACCAAGTATTTATATTTAATGTTTTATAGATCATCATAAGAGAACTGTCACATTTTGAAGTTGTAAGATCTGTCCATTTAATCGAGTGGTTCAGATCTCGGAGTGCAAACGTAAAGCAAAATAAGTCAAAAAGTCTTGTCAATATCAGTAACTACTGAACCTGATGATTCCCAGCGACGTGCCACACAATCAGTAGCTGCTAAAGCAAGCCTCCGGTGCCGTGCTGTCATCTTGAGATGGTCGGAGGAACACAGGCTTGGTTTTCAAACCTGTCCTTAGGTGACCTCAACCAGACAGTCAGGTTTTTGTGAGGCATTGGGTCGCACCCTTACAGGAGAGCAGTGAAGGATCATCTGTTTATATCTGCCCTAATAGCTTTAGTAATCTAAAAGTAATCCAAGTAATCAAGATGATTGTGGTCTTGTAGGGTGTGGCGTAGTTTAAAAAAAAAATCTTTCTTGAGGAAATGCAAAAGCTCAGAAGGTATTATGCAAACATGCATATAAAGCATTGCATGGCATCGAGGCCTGCAGCAGTGAATGCAAATCACGAGTATTTGTCATTTGTGTGACAGAAGAACAATGATGGGATGTGTTGCCGTCAGGTTTAGATTTGAAACCAAAACCCTTAAAAACCCTCTTTCTGTTGGTAGCAGAGTGTGAGGAGGTTTTGTTTTTCCTCTCTGGATGTTTAAGCAATATAACTTATGTTTATCTTACCGTACTTCCGTTTGCAATCACGATATAAATTATCTGACAAAATAATCAATTTTCTGTCAAATTGTGCAGCCCTACAAAAAAACACCGCAAAAGGTTTTTTAATTTATTTTTAAAAGTTACAAAACATTCTCACGATTAAGTTATTTTAATTAATTTTGTAATGCATTTCAGCACTAGTTTGCATGGGTTACGTGCATATTACTGATTGCATTTTGTTTGTCACAATTTTTTATCTGAAAAATCACAGTATTTTCTTAACCCAAATCATTCAGTCCTACGGAAACGCATGAAGATATTAAATTTGAAATGCATAAAGACATTAATTGTCTTTCGGCAAAACGTGTAGCCGTTGCAGCACTAGACCTGCTGTGTTCATCACACCGTGACTGCTGTGTAAGATCACGGCTGTATTCACACGGCCGTCCAGCGCTTGCGCTCGCTTGACTTCGGAGTGAATGATTGTGTGTGTGTGTGTGTGTGTGTGTGTGTGAGAGTTAAGTGCAAGTGTCACAACCAAATTATACATGCCAATTGGCATTCATGTTTAATGAGTAAGAACTAGTTAAATTTGAGCATGAAATCCGCTGTAGTCATGTCATTGGAGGGTCATTCACAACGCAACACTCTTGTGTGTTTCTGGTAAATTTCCAATGGCTATTTTTCCGGAAAGGCTCTTAATTAATCAGCCTGTTTTAAGAAACAGAATTAGTTGGTAAGTGCCGTTACAGAAGCCCAGATGACAGCTCCTTGCTTGTCATGCTATACATAATCATGCATTTTAGATCACTGTTATTTAAACTGCAAAGATCTATTTTTATAGTAGATATTTTTGTCTTGCTTGGAGAGCACAGTGCCATTATTATATTAAGTAAGTGTATTGTGTGGTCTTGAGAGGGAGATAGATGTACTAAAAACACAACGTACGAATAATTGCTGTTGGTATCTGGATATATTCTGTCTTGTCATTGAGTCAAACAGCCCAGAAAAATCAGTTTTTAAATCTCAGTGCAGGGCCCAGGTGGTTTGACGGTGTTGTCGTGTTCCTCCCGCAGGTGATCGATGAGATTTATCGTGTTTTGCGTTATGTGAACTCCACACGCGCGCCGCAGAGAGCTCACGAGGTGCTGCAGGAGCTGCGAGACATTTCCTCCATGGCCATGGAGTACTTCGACGAGAAGATCGTCCCCATCCTGAAGAAAAGGCTTCCCGGCGCGGATCTCTCCGGACGACTGATCGGATCTGCTCCGGGTACGACTGTCATTTCATCTGTGGTTCATTTTTATTTTCTGTTGATACATTTCTTGTGTTCCTTCTGAAACTAGTTGCCAGCATTTTGTTTGTGCTGTTAAAGGGGTCATGATTTTATTTTGTATTGTTCTCTGAGGTCCACTTATAATGCTATTAAGATTTTGGCAACAAAAAAACAACAACATATAAGTAATAAGCTATTTTCTGTCCTGTTTTTAACCCCCTCATCAGAACGCTCTGTTTGAATAGATGTGGAGGATTGTAGACTCAGAAGTAAACTCCCTCTGCTGTGATTGGCTAATAGTTGTGTATGTTTGACAGATAAATATGTCTCACAAATAAATGCTACTGTGGTCAAAAACGCATAAATACTGCGCCTAAATATCAAACGATCTGTAATAACCGACAAATCGATAGTGATTATGTAATGAAAACAGTCACTCACACTTGTTGCGTCATTACTGTCAGACCCAATAGAGTCGCACAGCATTGTCTTTTAGTTTCAATCTTTCTGAAAATCTCGCGTCGAATTGTGCCTTGTTTGTACACAAATCCGCGGTCAAATAAAGTGAACAAAAGACATGCACGGATCAGTGGGCGGGGCTAAACAGGCAGCGGTGTAGAATCTGGGCAGGGCTAAACGGGCAGTGATGCAGAATCTGTGGGCGGGGCTAAACGGGCAGTGCTGTAGAAACAGGCGTTGATCATCTTCTGTGGAGGCGGTGCTTATCCACACTATTACATCATAGAGTAGAGCATTCCACAAGCTGTTGTTCCAGACTGCCTCCAATATAAGCTGTTTTTAGACTAACGACAAAGTTTCGAGTTCTGAAACTTACAAGATGTTTTTATAGCACAATGACCTCTTATGTCAAAAGGTCGAGGGGATTTTGGTTTCTCAGCTCATGACCCCTTTAGAGGAATGATCAGATGATTAACAGAGCACGACGTTGACTCTCCGTTCCATTATCTTTACTCTGAACTAAAGTATTTTCTTGAGGAAGTAAACCGCAGTGAATCTCACGGCTCTGTCTTTATCCCTCTGTCTCGCAGTGGCCGGTCCCTCTACCTCTCTGACCACCATGTCCCTGCTGGCCAAAAACACTCCGTCTCGCTCGGAGATGACGAAGGTGCAGCAGCAGGTGAAGGTGAACGGCGCGTCGATGACGGCGCTGCGGCGCGAGATGCAGGAGGTGCGGGTCAAGCAGCTGGAGCAGCAGAAGCAGCTGCAGGATCAGGAGCAGAAGCTGCTGGAGCAGTCGCAGGTGATCGGAGAGCAGAACGCGCGGCTGGCCGAGCTGGAGCACAAGCTCAGGGAACTGATGGACAGCACGGTGGCCTCCACCTCCACCTCCTCCGGCTCCACCGCCGCCGCCGAGGGCGAGAGCGGCCTGTGTCTCAAACGGCCCCGCAAGTGCTCGGACCTCCCGCGCCACTCCAAACGCCTGCGTAGCAAGAAATAGAGGGACGCTTCTCTGTACCTTCTAAGTTTTCTTTTGCTTCCTTAAAGCTATATCATTTTTTCCACTTAATGTCAAACGATGACGCGAGTATCACGCGGAGGGAGATCATAACGAGAGGGGAATCTTATTGTTTTATCATTTGTCGGCACATCCCTCATATCAGACACGTATTAATATACACTAATATGCTTGAGCCCGGTCGCTTGACTTCTGTTTCTAAAGGTTTGGCATCTGCCTTGAGCAACGTTTGTCTTTCGTGTTTACCCGACCTTCATGCTAATGAGCTCGAGGGAACAATGCAAAGAAGCTTTAGTCAATCAACCGCAAGAACGAGGAAAACATGAACACGGGCGGTTCTGAAGACGCCGCAGCTTCTTTGGCGCTCCGCAGTAGTTTCCACCATAAGTAGGTCCAACTGTGCGCAAAGTTTTCAAGTTAAGACTTAGACCCCCTTCTTGAGATGGAGAACACGAGGTGTTCGTCACCTGACTACTAAGTTATGTTGTTATATAAATGGTAAATATCAGCTTTGTTCTATGTTCTAAGAGTGAAATATTTCATCTGAGATGTGCCTCGACAGTATGAGCAAGTCAGTGGTCTTGCAGACGTCTGCAGCTGTAGCATACATGATGATTATATTGTTTGTCTGAAGATCGTCCATCACTGAGGATAGTGTCTTGTAGGTGTCAATGCCATGTCGTACCTGCCACTGTTTGTAGGTGTATAATTTACTGCAAATAGATCTGTGTCAGTGCAATAAAAATTGTGGAAAGCCTTGTTACTAGGAAAGTAAATCATTGACGTTCAAGTTGGTTTTTGCCTGTGAGGCACAGTTTTAGTCATTTGACTCTGATGTTGTTGTCATTCTGGCTGCACAGTTATGAAGGAGAGGTTCAGTTTGCTTCTGAAGAGCAATATCACCTTTCCTTCATAACCAGAGAGATCAGTTCTTCAGAGTCCGGATGATAATTCTGTGCAGCATGAACTCTAACGGTGAATAAACTTTGAGCAAGTAACAAGCGAGGGGTAGAATTAAGTTTTTTTTTCTTCAAGGTGGTTTTGCACATCATCGTTTCATTCAAGAGTTGATGTGCTGTCAATACTTTTTGTGATTACAAACATGCTGACTTAAGGCCCTTTAATCTGTAATGTTAAAGTGACCTTTCGGTCTTTCAAACAGTGGGAAAAAAATACACCATGTACCACATTTTCCAAAGTATAGGCAAGGTGCCCTATTTTTTAAGGTTTTGCAAGAGAAACTGATGGTGCAAAAGAGTATATTGTGTCTGAAGGAGAAGCTGCGACGGTAATCCCATCATAACAGTCTCCTAAATTGCCATAACTGGACATTTTTCCCCTTTAGTTTTTCACTACATTAACTTCTACAGTTCCATGCAGCTCGTGTTTGAAACTGCAAATCCACCGTCCAGTTTCTCACACTTCCAGGAACGCCAACCAATAAAAGGCTTCGCAGGATATAAAGCTGGAATCACAAGAAATGGTTGTAACTGCAAGATCTGAAGTCACTTTACGAGATCGTGTGAGATACCGTCTCATTTAAGTCTCGGATCATGTACAGATAATACAGGGCTGTTCTCTGCCGCAAGCTCGCTGTGGTTTTCTCTCCTCTCATCGAGAGTGATTACGGTCTGAGCTGGTGACTTTTCTCCTGTGATGCAGTCTCCACGCTTGCCAAGTTAATCAAAAACACATGCAATCAAATGCACTGCTTTCTAGTTTATGGTAAAACAAAGTGTGATCATCCATGATTTCTTTACCTTTTAATCACCTAAACATCCAGGACTGAGCAACTGTCCTGCAAAGAGTAGCTCCATCCCTGTCCTGCTGTTAAATCATGTATTATTACACTGTGATATTTCATTGTCCTACAAGTTCAGCACAGCTAAAACCCACCTGACATTATACAGCAGGCTGGGTTGTGATACACCAGTTTTTTTTTTAACTCCAGCATGAAAGAAGGTATCTACGAGAGCTGTGTCCTGAAGGGCCTGAAAATAGCATAAAATGCAGTGCATATCTGTTGCTTTCGTTGACATGAACACTGTTAAATTTGCATATAGGGCGGGAATAGAAGACCGGATTTATGTCCGTTTTGTGAAAACACATTTATGTGGCCGAGTGTAAATGGAAACGGTTTAACAAATCAGATAGAGGTCCGATTAGAGAAAATGCATGAAGTGACCAGGTGTAAACGGGCCCTGAATTGCACACTTTCACATATTTGGTTTGCATCCATTGCTGCAGTGGTGGAGGGTAGTTATTCTGTCAAAGAGTGCAACCACAGAAACAGTCAGTGTGGTGTTCCTCTGGGCCGGTGTAAATCTGTGAAGCTGCAGGATCATCTGAGTGGTATGACAGAAGATGTGATGTTCTTCAAGATCTTCCAGCAGGCCAGAACGCTGTCTCCACAAGCTATGTTTCCATCCACCTGTTTGTATGCACATTTTGGAATATCACACAAAAAACACTGGATGGAATGCCAAGATGTGCATGAATTCTAAAAATGCGCATTAAAAAACCTACGCACAATTGTGTAGGATAAAGGAAAAAATGCGCATAAACTGCGATGGAAACACATTCACCGAATAAATGTGCATCAAAAAAGTCATGTGACGTTGCACAGCATCTATATGTTGTTTTGGTCGTTCTGAGCAAAGTTTGTCATCTTAAGTATGTCTGTATAATTGTTTTACTCGACTGCGTTCCCAAACAGCAGCATCCGCCTCCGAAAGCATTTACTGTTTCGTCTGCTCGCTCTGAGACGCCAGTACTTCATCATACATAAGAATTATTATATTCCGTGGCTTCTCCTAGTGATATTTAGTGCTATCTTATCAGGAAGTGACAATTCAGTTCTCTTTGACTCATTGGATGCAAGCAGTGCTTTATTCGCACATGTTTTATGTGATATTCCAGTTTTGCATCTTTGGATGGAAACACAGCTGCTGTCTCGAGGTCCACCTGCACCGAAGAACACCACCCGCTGTAATGATGGAGCACAGCCTCGTCACACGCAGTCAGCAGGACTCCTCGAGTCTCTCTCTTCTGAAAACTTCATGCAATGCGTGCTTGAAAGGAGAACGCCGTCGTAGGGCATGATTTCAAACAAATGTTTTCAGTTTGGGTGAATGATACCTGGTTGTGTGTCACTGTCATATGCTCCTGAGACAGGATATTAAGAGTGAATCAAACAGGTTTCCCTTAATAATGTGGCACAGACCATAAAATAAAAATTAGGGTTTTACTGTAGTAACATAAAATGGTATTATTATGGAAATTGAAACCAAATAGGGAACTTCTTACTTCTGTGGCTGTCAGGTGTTTGTCAGGCTTGACTGGTTATTTAAAACAGAGGACAAGCTCATATACTGCCCCAATTTCATGTTTCAAAATAAAACGAAATATTAACACGTATTTACTCATCTCACCTGCACAAGAACAGATTCAGTGTTCCTCAAAATGAATAAAAACTGAAATGCAAACTCACAAACCTGCAATAATTAAATTTCAATAATCCCATTTTATTAATCAATGTCTTTGCTCCTGACCTTCAATAATCCAATTCAGTCATACCAATCAGAAAAAAATAACTTCAATTCAAGTTTATTTGTATAACGCTTTTCACAATACAAATTGTTGCAAAGCAGCTTTACAGAAAATGTTAAGTTTCTACATTATATTTAGGAGTAGGTTATTAGTGGTGACTATGGCAGAAATGTACAGTAAGAATCATGCAGTTAGTTACAAATTACACGTAATCAAACAGACGGTGAACACTATTAACTGCAATGATTATATGTTGCGATTAAACTTCTGATTGCGATTAAACGTTGCGATTAAGAAAAATTGGTAGTTTTATATGTTGGTCCAGGGGTCTTCTGAGGGGGTTGGCATCATCTCTTCTCAGGTGATCGGTCATCTCAGATCTTTATAAGGGTTGGATCCAGACTGAAGCTTCTGTAATTCCTAGTTACCTCGGGATACAAGTCCCGTGGCAGAACCTTTGACCTCTGTCCGGGTCTGTCCTGCTCTGTCCGGCTCTGTCCGGGTCTGTCCTGCTCTGTCCTGCTCTGTCCTGCTCTGTCCAGCTCTGTCCGGCTCTATCCAGCTCTGTCCTGCTCTGTCTGGGTCTGTCCGGGTCTGTCCAGCTCTGTCCTGCTCTGTCCGGCTCTATCCAGCTCTGTCTGGGTCTGTCCGGGTCTGTCCTGCTCTGTCCGGGTCTGTCCAGCTCTGTCCTGCTCTGTCCGGCTCTATCCAGCTCTGTCTGGGTCTGTCCGGGTCTGTCCTGCTCTGTCCGGGTCTGTCCGGCTCTGTCCGGCTCTGTCCGGCTCTGTCCGGCTCTGTCCGGCTCTATCCAGCTCTGTCCTGCTCTGTCCGGGTCTGTCCGGGTCTGTCCAGCTCTGTCCTGCTCTGTCCTGCTCTGTCCGGCTCTGTCCGGCTCTGTCCTGCTCTGTCCTGCTCTGTCCTGCTCTGTCCGGGTCTGTCCTGCTCTGTCCAGCTCTGTCCGGCTCTGTCCTGCTCTGTCCGGGTCTGTCCAGCTCTGTCCGGCTCTGTCCTGCTCTGTCCTGCTCTGTCCGGCTCTGTCCGGCTCTGTCCAGGTCTGTCCGGCTCTGTCCGGGTCTGTCCAGCTCTGTCCGGCTCTGTCCGGCTCTGTCCGGCTCTGTCCAGGTCTGTCCGGCTCTGTCCGGGTCTGTCCAGCTCTGTCCGGGTCTGTCCGGGTCTGTCCGGGTCTGTCCGGCTCTGTCCGGGTCTGTCCGGCTCTGTCCGGGTCTGTCCAGGTCTGTCCGGCTCTGTCCGGCTCTGTCCGGGTCTGTCCAGCTCGTCCTTTACTCCAGCTCCTTCCTGATTTCATGTTCCTTCTCTTGGTTTTTACTGCCCTGAAGCGGGGATCTGTTCCCCTTTTGTGGATGAGTGTGTCAAAGAAATAAAATTACAGTATTTGACAGTTTTGTATGTCGATCCAAAGGTGGTGTGATCTGAAGTCTTGGGCTGATATGATCATGTGTTTTGACCCGCTGAGGACTCTTGGACTCACTTCAGCTTGTTTATTGAAACATGTAGTACATTGCAATTCTATCTTGAAGTCATGCATGCATGAACTAGTTTTTCTGCATCTGAAACACATGTTCCGTAACTTGGTAATGTTTTTAAGATGGAAGAATGCAGCTTTGTTATGTGGGAAATATATATTTTTTTAAAAACTCATTCCTGTCTAATATAACACCCAGTTCTCTGACTGTAGGGGAAGAAGTAACATTAAATCCTTTGAAATGCAGATTGTATTCTAACAGCTTAAGTATACAGGGTTTTTGTCCAATTAATAATATTTCTGTTTTATCATAATTTAATAGAAGAACATTTCTGGTCATTAATGCCATTAACATGCTCTGCTGAAGCAGCCTTTCCTTCCAGCGATGTTTAAAAACTACAGCAAGCATGATAAAGAATCAAAAGATGCAAAGAGACTGAACAAAGGACTAGCTGATTGTATCTGTCGTGATCAGGTGCTAGTTTATAAAGAGATAAGAAAATGGTATTTTAGAACCTTGTGTAGCAGCTAGTCAGAAAATACGACACGCCTGGGGGAAAAATAATAATTGAATGTATAATGAAATCCCAAAGCTGTGCACTGAGACATCTGGACGCGCAGGGCAGTCACAATCCAGGATAAAGCCGAAGCACAGGTTGTTTAGGTTATTCAGCTTGATATTTGAAGAATATATCAGACAGTCTCTATGAAGCCTGGAAGGAAACGGTATCAAAGAAATGAGGACTGGACCTGTCAAAAATGGCCAGCATAACCACTGACGATGCCTCTGAGATAAACCTGGATGCCATGTTTTGGCCATAACCTTCATTTGGCTGTAGGCAAGGCGTTCAGTCGCTTGTATAAACTTTAGACAACCGTGTCTGCCTTTTCCAAGTCAAACTAAAGGAAGTGAAGTGGACCCTCAGAGTCTACCTTTGGGCTAACTGTGTCTCTGATACCACCGGTTACAGGCACTGAGCCATGTCTAATATGATGCCCACATGCATGCCAACACAGCCCCATTCATGGGTTTATTATCCCATATATTGGTCTGGAAAAAGGACAGGATTGGCTAAGCCTACTGAAGGCAAGCTTCGTTCTACAGGGCAAACATGGGAAGATGAACCGCCCAATCTACTGAAAACATCTCTGCTGAGATGCTACGTTCCCATACGTGCTGCCTCTCCTTCCGTCTACACACCTTTTGTGTTGCATCACAGAAAGCCTATGGGTCTGTGGCCTACCTTCAAACCTGCAAATTCATAAAGCAGTGCCCAGCAACAGCTGCCCGGAGACAGTTTATGATCAGTCGATCGGTCTGATTTGTGTTGGTGGCCAACTCTGCAAAGCTGAAGTACTGGAGGAGGATGAAATCCAGCCTATAGTGCTCGAACCCAGTTCTGAAGTTACTGATAAAAGACTTTGACTATTGGCCCGATAGAATTTCTGAATTAAGAAGGACCTATTGGATCCTGAGGGGTAGATAGCCTGTCAAAAACCATCAACAGAATTGTGTGCAGGGTGTGAAACCGCTGATCTGTGTCCATACAGAACAAAAATTATTTTAGTTAGGAATCGTATCAAAGTCATCCCTGGCTCCACCAGCTATCAGGGGTTGAACGATTAAGAACAGGTAGGCTATCCCCTATCTTTGATGTCTGCAGCCTTTGAGTTGCTGTAGAGGCAACGCCTTTACAAAGAAAGACCTCCGCAACACCTACAACTTGGTGCAAATTTGAGGAGTCGTCGAGTGGAAGAGAGATTTTTGAGAGATGTGCATGGCTCTCAATCTGAATACAAAGGCTGTTTAAAAACATGTAAATCTGTCATCTGCATGCCCCAGATTCTCCAGCTCCAGCTAGGAGTTCAGCATTCCCAATGCTTTGTGTTCAAGGCGCTGAAATGGAGACTTGATCCAAGATTTATGTTGAAATGAGTATCCAGTGGAAATTACAAGTGCAGATCCATGCAGACTGAACCTGCTATTACTGCCCACTCAGAGGAGGACTCGGTCAGAACTGCAGACATGAACCTACAATAATGATGAATAAGTAGGTTTAAGTAACCTTGTGAGCTTTTATAAAGATGTGTTTGGCCATTAACCTAAATGCATTATTATGCAAAAACACGAGGAGAGTTGTCCCCATGACAGACCCATGACTGGATGAACAACTTGATGCTTATTTTCTCTCCAATACAGTAGACGCATAACACATTAACTGAAGTGTGGAGTGTGTACAGAAGACAAGACATGCATTAACTATGACAAGATGATCGACGGTGACAGGATGCATGTAACTATGTGACAATGCAGTCTGTTAAAGATGCAATTATGACTTGGTAGTATGAAAACTGAAATACTTTTCTACCACACGTTCGAAAGTGTATAGTTTAGCTCCAGTTTGCCCTAAAACACAAGCCTGGAGGTTTCTAGTTATCCTGAAGCCCTTGATTAGCTGGTTCAGGTGTGTCACATGCAACTCCAGGCACACACATGATCATAGATTACCAGAGGGTTATAATATTCAGTTATTAGTGGGTGTGAAGGGTCAGTCACACAACGCTTTCCATTCCATTTAGATTCATTCATTGACATTTGAACGCAGGAGATTGGAAATGCACGTTTCTAGTTCCAATCGAAAGTTCAAATTTCTTTCGATTTTCATCATTCATATATTTCAAATATTATTATTTGTAATATGTTGGATTTATGTTTTTAAATAAGGTGCCACAGAACATGCCTGTTGCAGCGTCCATAGAAATCTGGCTCGTGCAGCAATACAACGTATAAAAGCACCTGTGCACAGCATCAGCACAAACACAGTGTACATCTATATATACTATGTCTATGTATATCTATGTTTCCATATACATTAGCCAAACTAAAATTTCAATTCGTAGAAGAGTTACATAGAAACGTCCTTTCTTCCTGGTCAGGATCCATTTGAAGCAGAACACCTGAAGTGTACTTATGTGCACTCGGCTGTGGCTGTTTCCATTTACATGAGACATTACTAATTATAATATGGAAAATGTAAACTGCTGAGTAAGCATTATTTAGCATTCTTTTAATATGAAAATGTTAAAGAAAATATTGAAACTGTTTTAGTTGCTTTAGTGTTTTTAGATTTTGACCGCCTCAGGCACGAGCTCTCAAAGCTGCCTTTGTGAATATAGAATATATGTAAAAATAATTTAAAAAAATTATGATAAAAACCAGCACCATGTGAATAGTAATCCTTAATATAACAACCTAAAATCATGTTTATAGGATTAAAAAAAAAATGTGTTAAAAAGATTTTCAAGTCAAGTCACCTTTATTTATATAGCGCTTTTACCAATACAGATTGTGTCAAAGCACTTAACAGTATCAAATTGCATTTTCAGCAAAATAATTCTTGACATCTTATCTTGGCAGAACCAAAATAAAACATTTGAGTGAAATTTTCTCAGAAAGAGCATTTTAATTCAGTATCACTTTAGAATTTTTGTAGAAATTGATAGACTGGATTATTATTTTATATGAGCTTTCTTCAACGTTATTTGTATGATAATACAGTATGTGAAAGGTTAGTATGTCTGAATTCAAAGTATTCATAAAAGAGTGGGACAAAAGTGCTCAGATGACGACTCATGAGATTCTGAGGTCCGTATCCAGATGACACTTTCCTATCCCATGAGGCCACAGGAGAGGTGTTATGAATGGCAGCGAAGCCACACAGCTGACTACAGGAACATCTTGTGGTTTTAACAAGTCTAGTCGACCGGTTAAGCTAGTCAGTGTAAACCACAACACAACACAATAAACACGGTGTGTGTACACAACAGAAGCACTGAACATTACTCTTATGGCTATTACAGCGATGTGTGAAAAAGGCACAGCACACCGACATCAAATCCTCATACGATCTGTGTAATGCACTGGGCTGCTTTGTTGCCTTAGGGCCAGGATAACGTGCTATCATAAGCAAGTTTTTTCCACTGCAAACGTGTTGGTGCATTGATACTGCCTACTCGGGGGCAAAAGGCCAAGGATTTTGGGCCACTGATTACTTGGTCCAACGAGAGCCAACTGCTGCTTGGACAAAGGAGTTTATCTGACTTCGCAACAGTGTTCATTTCCCATTTTCCTTTCCTAGCTACAGTTAACATCCACATTTAAGACCTTTAAAATAATAATCTCAGCTCAAAACCAGCTGATATGGAAAACAACATCCAATCGTGATTTGATGTGGATTCAATTCAAAGTAGCCTATGAGGCGGAAATATATTATCGATAGATTTATACGCCATGCATTGTTAACCATTTAAAAAATTAGCGGCACAGTCGTTTTTGTGGCTGATTTTATTGACATTTGTAGGAGTTTCCCTTTCAGAGGAGATCATTTAAATGAATCACGCAACATGATTTTATAAGGTTTGTGCCAGTCAGTTTACTGGTATTTGCGCCCTTGCTTTCCACCCAAAAAAAAGCATGTCTTAACCCATTTTGTGTTTGACATGACTCAGTTGTTGCTGCAAGGAGGAGGCAGCACAGAGAACAGAAAGTGTGTGGTAGAAGGGAGAGAATTTTCCCTCTTGTATTAATTGTAGATTGCATTGGTTATTATGGAAATGAGATGTTGCGTCTGTGTTCTTTAGTTTGAAGATCGTTAGTAGATCACCTGCAGAAGCTTTTACTTCCATCAGTGCTTTTTTGGAATTGCACTCTCATGCTAATTTGCCTTGTTTAGTAAATCTGGCTCTATGTCCTCTGGGAGGCCGAATTTCCAGAAGACATGTTGGAACAGTGCTTCCATGATAGGTCTCTGAGTGGTATCATATGACATGCTTTGGAAAACTGATCAACAGCCACTAATACACAAAATCCACTGGTAGTAGGTGTGACCCAGGGGCTAAATTCCCTTGACATCTACATGCTTTGCTGGGATTTAGTCACGGCCCAGTCAGGACACGCTTGAACAAAGCAATGAATGTTCTGGGACATGAGGTCACAGAGGAGCGAGAGGATCAGTCATATTTATTTATAAAGTGCATTTACCCTCCCTCCGGGATTTTGTGATTCTGTGATTACAGAATTTAACACAAAATTTTAAATTCTTTATTTCTAGGGCCCCTAGAAATGGAAGGGCACTTTAGCGTCAGCGATTAAAGGGGCAGGGGCTCGAACCCTCCACATTGCCAGATAAAGGCCAATCTTTTTCTGATGGATTGGATAAAGGAAATGAACCAAAGAAGATTTTCTTATCAGAGAAAGCAGGTTTTGGAAGGTGTTTACCAGCTGGGGTGAACTTGTTCTTTTGCTTTGAATTGGACCTTTGAATTGGACTGACGATGATGGTAGGTGGAAGAATGATTTCAGGGTTAGAGCTGGGAACCTTTGGAGAATAAAGCCAGAAGCACATCAGCTTTGATTTTCTTTGACTCTGGATGATAGGTGACCGTGAACTGACTTTGGGTGAAGAACAATACCCACTGGGCCTGGCAAAGTGTTCAACCACCTTGCCTCCTGGAGATACTCAAGTTTCAGATGATTATCACTTGACAAGGATGACGGGAACCCTCAGGCCAGCAGCCGCTCCTCTGGCACTAGTTCAATGGCCAAAAGCTCCCGGTTCCTTGTGTCATAATTTTGCGTGATTGGAAATAAATTCTTACAGAAGAAGACAGAAGCATTTTCCTGGCATTGAAGTAGGATGGATCTGACTTCGGTGGTAAAAGTGTTGACTTCCACAAACAAGGGACGTTCCAGGTCTGGATGGTTAAGAAAGAGGGCTGTAGTGTTTGGACAGTTTGAGAAACTGAGAAGTGAGTGAATCGGAAATGACACTGAAGCCCTTGATGAAACAATGGTACAAAAAATTGTTATATTTTAAGAATTTGATGTAGAATCGGTGGGCGGAGCTAAACAGGCAGTGATGTAGAATTTGTGGGCGGGGCTAAACAGGCAACGATGTAGAATCGGTGGGCGGGGCTAAACAGGCAGCGATGTATATGGGGTGTGCAGAGCTAAACAGGCAGCGAGGTAGAATCGGTGGGCGGGGCTAAACAGACAACGCAATCATTGATCTTCTTCTGTGGAGGCGGTGCTTATTCACACTGTTACATCATAGAATAGAACATTCCACAAGCTGTCGTTTTGGCAGACTGTCTTCAATATAAGCTGTTTTTAGACTAACAAGAAAGTTTTGAGTTCTGAAAATTACAGGATGTTTTTATAGCACAATGACCTCTTATGTCAAAAGATCAAGGGAATTTTGGTTTCTCAGTTCATGATCCCTTTAATGAGCAGGTGAATTTGGAGCAGTCTCTGGAGGACCAGCTTGACAATTCCGGTCCTGGCGCACCACCGCTTTGCACATTTTGTATGTTTCTCTTATCTAACACACCTGATTCAGATCAACAGCTTGTTAGGAGGAAGCTCCATGAACTGAACTTGACAATGATGAAATGAGGGAAAAAAAAGAAAAGCAACAAAAGGAAAGATGTCTCCTTGGCGTAGTGGAAGTACTGGAGCAGATCGATGGCATGTTCCCAAATTGATATTTGGGTTGCTCGCTAAGGGCTGAACACATCATACAACCCGAATTCCGGAAATGTTGTAACGTTTTTTACATTTGAATAAAATGAAAACTAAAAGACTTTCAAATCACATGAGCCAATATTTTATTCACAATATAACATAGAGAACATAACAAACATTTAAACTGAGAAACTTTACACTTTTATCCACTAAATGAGTTCATTTAAAATTTGATGCCTGCTACAGGTCTCAAAAAAGTTGGCACGGGGGCAACAAAGGGCTGAAAAAGCAAGAAATTTTGAAAAGATTCAGCTGGGAGAACATCTAGCAACTAATTAAGTTAATTGACATCAGGTCTGTAACATAAAAGGGATGTCTTAGACAGGCAGAGTCTCTCAGAAGTAAAGATGGGCAGAGGCTCTCCAATCTGTGAAAGAGTGCGTAAAAAGATTGTGGAATACTTTAAAAATAACATTCCTCAACGTCAAATTGAAAAGGCTTTGCAAATCTCATCATCTACAGTGCATAACATCATCAAAAGATTCAGAGAAACTGGAGAAATCTCTGTGTGTAAGGGACAAGGCCAAAGATCTTTGTTGGATGCCCGTGGTCTTCGGGCTCTCAGATGACACTGCATCACTCATCGGCATGATTCTGTCATTGACATTACTAAATGGGCCCAGGAATACTTCCAGAAACCACTGTCGGTAAATCCACCGTGCCATCTGCAGATGCCAACTAAAGCTCTATCATGCAAAAAGGAAGCCATATGTGAACACTTTATTAAATATTTGTCAGGGATTCAGCTGTCCCAGTAGGGTTAGAAAGATCACTCCACCAGCAAGAAACAGTGATTTAGAGTAAATGGAGAAGAGGAGGGGTCCAATAACAAATCCTTGAGGCATCCCGTGACTAGTTGATGTGCTGTGGATATCTCTGATGAGGTACGATTCAAACCAGTGCAGTGAAGTTGCTATGAAGCCCAGATCTGATTAGTATTAGTGTCAAAAGCCACAGATAGATCTACCAGAATGAGAACTGACCATTTAGAATCAGCCCTCGCAATCTGCAGGACATCTCTGACTGATGACAATGCAGTCTCAGCCGAATGAATCCTGATTGGCTGTTGTCCAGCCAGTTCTGTCAAAGGAAAGATGATACCTAATTGAAATCAATAGGCTCCAGTGCTGTCCCTAGACAAGTGTTGCATAAAGTGTCTGTGGCACTATTCACATCCATTGATGAGAAGTGGGTGGGGTTGGGAAGAGGGGATGACACAAAAGAGAAGAGGGGGAAGGGAGAAACGGAGCGTAGGTTTCACCTGAATGGGACAGTTCAGACACTGAAGACTTTGAAATGTGTGACAAAGGCAGAACAGGATCTGATGATTGCACATCCTGCTCCCGGATGGTATTTGCCCATTGTATTGCACTGCTGGTGAGAAGTAAAATGAAGAAGACTTGTTCTGTGGTGAAAAGATGGGGCTGCATCTCCATTTTGAGGGAGCAATGGAACTGCTTTCCTTTGCCAGTCTGAAGAAAATAACTGGAGGAATGCACCAAAGAAGTCTCATAGAAGTCTCTTATCTGACACACTCAGTTCAATTAATGGAGTCTCGCCTAATGAGCTGATGATCAGGTGTCTTAAATGAAGAAAACATACAAACTGATGTCGTACAACATCTCCAGGACGCTACACTCCATATGACTAGTAAGCCAATTCTCAAATAACTGCTATGATGGCTTTTGTTCTACCTACTTAAATGATAGAAGTACTTGCATTGTCCAATCTATAAAGACTGTGTCTGTTCCCTGAATAGTGAGGTCAAAATATCAATTTAATGCAGGATCTAGTAAAAATCTGATCACGATTAAACCGGAAAAAGCTAAATAAATGAACAAAAACCATTCTTAAAGCTTGGGCTCCTAAAAATTAGATCACTCGCCCCCAAAGCAGGTACTGTAAATAAAATGATCATAGATAATAGTTTTGATGTACTCTGCTTGACTGAAACCTGGCTCAAACCAAATGACATATTCAAATTATGACATACTCATAGATCGAATGCAAAACCATACGGGTATTCAAGGGCAGGCTTTAAGATGGTTTAGATCCTACCTGTCCAATCATTATCACTTTGTGTATTTAAATGGTGAATCACCTCAATTATCGGCAGTAAAGTATGGAGTGCTGCAAGGATCTGTCTTAGGCCCTCTGCTGTTTTCAATATACATGTTGCCCCTTGGTAATATTATTAGAAAATACTGGATTAGTTTCCATGTTATGCTGATGATACTGAACTATATATTTCTACAAGACCAGATGAAACATCTAAATTACCTAAGCTAACAGAGTGTTTTAAAAATGTAAAAGATGACCAATAATTTTCTCCTTTTAAATTCATATAAGACAGAGATATTACTTATTGGACCAAAAAAACAATTCACATCTAGACGGATGTACTGTTACTTCCTCTTCAGTCAAACATTTGGATGTTATATTAGACAGCAACTTCTCTTTTGAAAATCATGTTTCTCATGTTACAAAAACAGCAGTTTTTCATCTTAGAAACATCGCCCAACAATGCAGAAAAGCTAGTTCATGCATTAATGATCTCTAGACTAGTTTATTGTATTGCACTGCAAGGTGTTTGTCCTGCATCTACAGATAGTCCAAAATGCAGCTGCTGGAGTCCTTACCAGGTCAAGAAAAGATGATCATATTACCCCAATTTTACAGTCTCTGCACTGGCAACCTATTAAGTTCTGCATCAGTTACAACATATTACTACTTACTTAATAAGCCCTTAGCGGTCTAACTCCTGCGTACTTAACTAGTCTTCTTTCACGCTACAATCAATCACGCTCCCTAATGTCACAAAACTCTGTACTCCTGGTAGTAGCTAGAAGAGCAAAGTCCACTAAAGGAGGCAGAGCTTTTTCACATTTGGCTCCGAAACTCTGGAACAGCCTTCCTGATAACATTCAGGGTTCAGACACACTCTCTCTGCTTAAATCTAGATTAAAGACACATCTTTTTAGCCAAGCATTTACATAATGTATCTCATAACTTTGTACTTCAGCTATATCTGATCAAATGCACATTTTCATTCTTTAGCTTGGGTTGAACACATCATCTTTGCTTAGTTGGAACAGCAGCTATGATAATTTAGTGTCTATTTGCTTCTCTGTTTCTGCCACGGGACTTGCATCCCGAGGTAACTAGGAATTACAGAAGCTTCAGTCTGGATCCAACCCTTATAAAGATCTGAGATGACCGAACACCTGAGAAGAGATGATGCCAACCCCCTCAGAAGACCTCAGAGGATGCCAACCCTGGACCAACATATAAAACTACTAATTTTTCTTAATCGCAACGTTTAATCGCAATCAGAAGTTTAATCGCAACATATAATCATCGCAGTTAATAGTGTTCACCGTTTGTTTGATTACATGTAATTTGTAACTAACTGCATGATTCTTACTGTACATTTCTGCCATAGTCACCACTAATAACCTACTCCTAAATATAATTTTCTGTAAAGCTGCTTTGCATCGTGAAAAGCGCTATTCAGATAAACTTGAATTGAATTGAGTTGAATTTAACCCACCTGTCCGTAATTTGCAAGTCAAGCGTTAAGCTGTTTTTGGTTAGAGTTGGAGCTAAACTCGGCAGGACACTTGTCCTCCAGGATTGGAGTATTGAGGTGAGGACAGTGAATGTAGGAATTATATTGAATATAAGCATTTATACTATATATTTAATACTAACTCTACCAATTTAAATACAGACCTTCTGACCTGGAATTTAGGGCATTGAGCTAATTTCTGTGATTCTTACAGATTGGTTGTTCATAGGCTGTCACTGCATTTAATAATATACTGCTCAGTCATAAATACATTATGTTCTGAAAGTACTATAGATGTGCTGCATGAATCCGATACTACCGTAATATACAGGTGCTGGTCATATAATTAGAATATAATCAAAAAGTTGATTTATTTCACTAATTCCATTCAAAATGTGAAACTTGTATATTATATTCATTCATTACACACAGACTGATATATTTCAAATGTTTATTTCCTTTAATTTTGATGATTAGAGCTTACAGCTCATGAAAGTCAAAAATCAGTATCTCAAAATATTAGAATATTACTTAAGACCAATACAAAGAAAGGATTTTTAGAAATCTTGGCTAACTGAAATGTATGAAAATGAAAAGTATGAGCATGTACAGCACTCAATACTTAGTTGGGGCTCCTTTTGCCTGAATTACTGCAGCAATGCGGCGTGGCATGGAGTCGATCAGTCTGTGGCACTGCTCAGGTGTTATGAGAGCCCAGGTTGCTCTGACAGTGGCCTTCAGCTCTTCTGCATTGTTGGGTCTGGTGTCTCTCATCTTCCTCTTGACAATACCTCATAGATTCTCTCTGGGGTTCAGGTCAGGCGAGTTTGCTGGCCAATCAAGCACAGTAACACTATGGTCATTGAACCAGCTTTTGGTACCTTTGGCAGTGTGGGCAGGTGCCAAGTCCTGCTGGAAAATGAAATCTCCACAAAGCTTGTCAACAGAAGGAAGCATGAAGTGCTCTAAAATTTCCTGGTAGATGGCTGCGTTGACTGTGGACTTCAGAAAACACAGTGGACCAACACCAGCAGATGACATGGCAGCCCAAATCATCACAGACTGTGGAAACTTCACACTGGACTTCAAGTAACATGGATTCTGTGCCTCTCCACTCTTCCTCCAGACTCTGGGACCTTGATTTCCAAATGAAATGCAAAATTTACTTTCATCTGAAAAGAGGACTTTGGACCACTGAGCAACAGTCCAGTTATTTTTCTCCACAGCCCAGGTAAGACGCTTCTGACGTTGTCTCTGGTTCAGAAGTGGCTTGGTAGCCCTTTTCCTGAAGACGTCTGAGCGTGGTGACTCTTGATGCACTGACTCCAGCTTCAGTTCTCTCCTTGTGAAGCTCTCACAAGTGTTCGAATCAGCTTTGCTTGACAGTATTCTCAAGCTTGCAGTCATCCCTGTTGCTTGTGCACCTTTTCCTACCCAAATTATTCCTTCCAGTCAACTTTGCAATTAATATGCTTTGATACAGCACTCTGTAAACAGCCACACCTTTCAGTGATGACCTTCTGTAACTTACCTTCTTTGTGGAGGGCGTCAATGTTTGTCTTCTGGATCATAGCCAAGTCAGCAGTCTTCTCCATTAATGTGGTTTCAAAGAACAAGAGATATCCAGAATTTATACTGTAGGGATGGTCATTTATTCAGACTCAAATGTAAATATTCTAATATTTTGAGATACTGATTTTTTGACTTTCATGAGCTGTAAGCTCTAATCATCAAAATTAAAATAAATAAACATTTGAAATATATCAGTCTGTGTGTAATGAATGAATATAATATACAAGTTTCACTTTTTGAATGGAATTAGTGAAATAAATCAACTTTTTGATGATATTCTAATTATATGACCAGCACCTGTAGTATAGTATAGTACATAGGGCGGGGAGTTTTGTTTTTTCCAAACTTGGATGAAAAGGAACAAAACAAAAGATCGTATGTGACATATGAGGTCATCAGGTCAGTGTTTTGTGTGTTTGTCTCTGTTGGTAGATGCTGTGTCACCTTCTGAAGAGAATGTTTCTACATCCATTTAAAATATCTGTGTATTCTGACATAATAAAGT
The DNA here is from genome assembly GCA_036784905.1 of Acrossocheilus fasciatus. Taxonomy (NCBI): domain Eukaryota; kingdom Metazoa; phylum Chordata; class Actinopteri; order Cypriniformes; family Cyprinidae; genus Acrossocheilus; species Acrossocheilus fasciatus. The sequence goes on from CM071950.1 coordinate 1,118,780, forward strand.
ATTTATTTTTTTAAGTAACGTTGCAGGTATACATACAGTATATAGCCTGTTTTTTGATTGCGTGAAAATGTGTCACATGGCCTATATTAGGGCTAATTGGTGATGCGTTTTAGCTATATAATGTATGTAGAATTTAATCTTATACCCCTGGTTTCACAGACAAGACTTAAACCTAGTCCTAGACTAAAATTTAAATCTGAGCTGTTTCAACTGAAAGAAAATTGCACTGACTGATCTTTAAATATATCAGTGCCTTTGTTTTGTCTCACGATGCACACCAGTAATGTTTTTTAATAAGGCATATTTATAAAAATTACTCAAATGTTCTAATTGAACTATGGCTTAATCCTGGTTTAGTCTAAACCCTGTTTGTGAAACCGGGCCATAATCTCATATTATATGTTATCGTGTGATTCTGTGGTTATTTTAAATATGAATCTTTGTTGTTATATGCAGTCTTATCTTACATATGTTATTTCTTTATAATAATCCCCACAAATTACAAGAACAACCCCAGAAAGCAACCACTGAAACAATGTTGTCAATGTTGATGCATCAACGCTAACTGCATGGAATTAATGTTACAATGTGATGTTGGTTCATATCACTTCTGCACCTGCAATTAATGTTGAAACAAAGTTGAGATTTCAACCAAAAAAAAGGAAAAGAAAAAAAAAGAATGTAATGTCATTAAATCAACATCACTTACTCACTCTCAGTTAAAGATTAAACAATGTTAAACTTAAAAAAAAAAAAAAATAGCAGCATTGTCATCGAATCAGTGTTACACTATGACGCTGATTCTACATCACTTTTGTCTAATCTATATTGAAATGAACAAAAAGGTAACGTTGGGTCACTATTACAAATGTGATGTTGATTCTAAATCATTTTTGTTGAAATACAACTGAAATGTCAACATAAGACTTCCGGTTCCGGATGTGAAAGGAGTAGACATGTCTACCTCGTGGTCCCTGCACAGATTTCTTTTATTTTCAGTTAACAATCTTCTACCATTTTAATATTTTTGAATGTAGTTGGAAAACATATTTAACATGTAAGGAAGCAGAAAATAGCATCACGGTGAGGTTAGCATGTCGGCCTTGACAAGTTTATTGGAAGAGAACAATGAAAAATTCAGTTTCTGCTGAATTTAAAACTGCTTTAACATCTTTGGAGGCGAAACCTGACCTTGTCCAAGCTGCGGTGTCGGACCGTGGTTCACGAATAACATCACTAGAATCTAATGCAGACCTCGTCAGCGAGCGAATTCACTCGTTGGAAGCGGTATGAGCCGAGATAACTGAGAACTATACTAAGCTCAAGGCCAAAACGGCTGATTTGGAGGGCAATACAATATCAGGATTATTGGCCTACCGGAGTCCGTCGAGGGCCCTTGACCCTTCTTGATGTTCTTTTCGGAGATGCTGTCGAAAGTTATAAATACAAACACATGCATGTATATATTTAAGAAAAATATGTTATGTTTATATATTAAATATAATATAAATGTATATACATGTAAATATTTTCAAAATATATACTGAATGTGTGTGTATTTATATATACATAATAAATAAACACATCACACATACATATATTATGCAAACAAAAACTTTTATTTTGGATGCGATTAATCATAATACTGTTTCAAAACATACACTGAATGTGTGTGTATTTATATATACATAAATAAGCACATTACACATACATATATTATGCAAACTAAAACTTTTTTGGATGCGATTAATCACGATTAATCATAATACTGTTTCAAAATATATACTGAATGTGTGTGTATTTATATATACATAATAAATAAACACATTACACATACATATATTATGCAAACTAAAACTTTAATTTTGGATGCGATTAATCGCGATTAATCATTAGTGCTGCAATATAGACAGCACTAAAAAAATCCATGTCAAATGATTAGCTCAATAGATAGTGAAAATGTGAATAGAAAAATAGCAAGTTTTGTACACATACATCAATGCTATTGATTTTATGAGCTATTTACTGTGGATAAAAGGTTGTGAAAGAAACTGTGAAGCTCTGGGGTGAAAAACAGCATCATAACGGTGTCGCTAACGCGACTTCAGCCGAAGCTGGCGCGCTCTCATAGGACGAGAGCAGGAGTGACGACACCAGCAGACTCCGCCCACCGTGATGCGTTCAGAAATCGAAAGATCTTCAGTAAGAAAGACGGCGGCGCGAGGAAGACGAGGATGTGGGACAGCTGCTGTTAGACCCGTGTAAAGAAAAAACTTGTGCTATTTCTGCAATCACATCCTGAGGAAACACACTCACCGCGAAGCAGCCTCCGAACCAGAGCAAACATGGGGAACCGAGTAACGTTAGCTCGCGAGGATTTTGAGTGGGTTTACACCGATCAGCCTCACGCCGACCGCAGGAAAGAGATCCTGGGTGAGTCGCTTACCGTCTCCTCGGTATATCACCGACATAAACATCGCTTCTTCTGCATATCAGCCTCGTTTTGATCTGTGACGATGGATTATATGGCGTTTTAGCCGCGACTCGAATGAGTTAAAGTTAGCCGTTACTTAAAGTGATCTCCCGCGGAAACGCCAATGAGCCAAGTGCTTATTATTGTATTTTATAGTAATGTTTATGTACCGTGTGTGATGTGTGAAGTTGATTTGTAAGGAAAGAAAGCCGTGTGTGTTCGTGGTTCGTGAAGAGATGATGACCGTTATGTGAGGGCCACTCCCTGACAAGAACAGCCCTTCACTAACTTAACGCTACATGATTCCTCGACTACAGCAAACACTTCTCCACATCTGTTACAACACTATTAATGCAGTTTATTATGTGATATTTGGAGAATTTATCTCGTGACCCGTGAAGCTGTGCCAGCTAACGTAACCGGTTAAACTGCGTGCTCTCTTCAGCAATGATTAGCGGCTAATTCGTTTCATAACTATCCGCGTGCTGTATGTATAGTGCGACTCTGTGTCTGTTTTTAACGATTTAATCATCTGTATTTTGTTTGTTGAGCTATGAATGATGTATAAAGTGCTAAAATGGCGAGTGTGGTGGAGTGACAGTCACATGAGGAAGGATAGCTAGTGCTCTCTCTCTCTCTGATTTTGTTCGTTCATTCTGAATGTCTCTCTCTCACACACACTTAGCTGTTTAACTAGGGACATTACAAAGACTTATATACGGATAGTTATAGATTATATAAACTAATCCTAACCCTGACAAGAGCCACAGAAAAGTTCATGCATTTTTACAATAAAAAAAAAAAAAAAAAAAAAAAAAAAAATATATATATATATATATACACTTTTGTTTACTTTATTTTTATACCTGTTTTGCAAATGAGGACGTCCCCAAAGGGAGGTTTTTAGAGATTTTGTCAGGTTTAGCTCACTTTTGGGTACACATTTGTCCCCAGCATATGGTTAAGTAGGGACACACACACAAACAGGGTGAAGGTACAGAAGTCTATGCTGTTGAAAGCTGATGAGTCAGCATTCCCACTGATCTGAATGTGAAGTCTGGATAAACATTACAGCTGGGTTATGGATTCACTTCAGCACAAAACTGCTTTGTTACTAATTAATGATTTATTCATGATGCCCTCACTGACACACAACAGTCATCTGGTAAATGATTCTGTAGCTGTTTAGTTATATTTATGCTTTAGTTTGCATGGACTCTACTGCAGCTGTTATGAATAAACAATTAGGCTGCATTTTGTATTACCATTGTTTTCAATAACTCCCACTGGACTGAATATGGTATATGGAGTGGGATCATTTCTCCTGCTCGCTGGTGACGGTCTTATTCAAACAACACATCATCCTCACTGTGATATTTGTTCAGCAAACTCTCTTTGTGAGCTCATGTTTGTCTGATTTGGAGACGCTCCGGCATACCTGTGCTGACATGTTTCTTATATGCTATTGCATGTACAGTAACAGTGCAGCCTGCGGTGATCCAGACCTGACTGTCTTTACCTTGCCGTATTGCATTGTGTAATATGGAATAGGCTTTAAAGTAGCACTCTTGCCTCAATGCGGTCGGTGTGTTATAAAATACCTTGTATGAAAAGTGCCCACATTTAAATTCTTCTCTGTGTTTTGTATTGTTTCTCGGAAGCTTTTCAGGCAAATGACACGGGCTTCAGGCTTCACAATGTCCTCCTGGGTCCCAAGAATAGAGTTTGTCCTCTGTAGTGGACAGTATATTTTAGTGAGTTTCTCTGAGACCGTACATGCCACAGTTTTAAGTCCGGATGTCCTGTACAGAGCACATTCAGGGCTTTTCAGATACCAAATGATTGGACGTTTCACTGTGACCGCGCCATCTGCTTGGTCTTCAAAAATGGCTGACATTAATTTAGTGATCAAATGTAACGCTCTTATGGAAATATTTTGTACTTAACATTTAAATCTGACTAAATTTTAAACCGTTTGTCATGAATCAATATTTGTAAAAGAACAATTGTTTTTGCCTATGCATGTTTATTCATGTCTTTTTATTAAAAAAGAAAAAATAGTCCTCAGGAGGATATAAAGCATATTAAGATCTAGATGACAAAGAGAGGTGACGTTACACGCCAGAGACATACGAGCCAGCGCACCAGATCCCGCTGGTGTCGAGTTGCGTTGATTTGTCATGGAAATGGCCCTCATTTGAATGCACTCATCCTCCACATCAGACTGGTTCAGTTTTACAATGGTTGTCTTGTGTGTGTTTTTTTTGGCAGCTAAATACCCAGAGATCAAGTCTCTGATGGGACCGGACCCCAGACTGAAATGGATCGTCTGCACGATGGTCACCATCCAGTTTTTGGCCTTCTATCTGGTGAAGGACCTGCCGTGGAAATGGGTCTTTTTCTGGACGTACGTGTTCGGGAGTTGCATAAACCATTCAATGACGCTCGCGATTCACGAGATCTCACACAACACGGCTTTTGGCAACAACCGTGCCAAATGGAACCGCTGGTTCGCCATCTTCGCCAATCTGCCCATCGGGCTGCCCTACTCGGCGTCCTTCAAGCGCTACCACCTGGACCACCATCGCTACCTGGGTGGAGACGGCGTGGATGTCGACATCCCAACGGAGTTCGAGGGCTGGTTCTTTTGCACCCGTTTGCGTAAGCTTTTCTGGATCATGTTCCAGCCGCTGTTCTACGCCATCCGTCCTCTCTGCATCAACCCCAAACCCATCAGCCAGCTGGAGCTCCTCAACGTGGCCATACAGCTGGCCTTTAACGCCCTGCTCTACTGGGCCTGGGGCGCCAAGCCCCTGGTCTACATGATGATGGGCTCCATGTTAGGAATGGGTCTGCATCCCATCTCCGGACACTTCATCGCAGAACATTACATGTTCCTCAAAGGCCACGAGACTTACTCTTATTACGGATCCCTCAACCTGCTGACTTTCAACGTCGGGTACCACAACGAGCATCATGACTTCCCTAGCATCCCCGGACGCCGCCTGCCCAGGGTAAGAGCAGTTATTCACTCCGTCTCTATAATTCAGTTCCGTTCACGTTTATCTGTATAGCGCTCTTCACAGATCGCACAAGCTTTCTGTAATCACTTCCCCGCACTCACAGCTGTCATCTCGCTCTCTTGATCGATAACTAACTGAAATAAATGCTATAATTCATTCAGATAAATATGATCTTGCCGTACATTAAAGGATTTTAAATGCACTTTGCGTCGGGTGGTTCTTTGCCTCCACGTCATGCATTTAAAATCCTTAATCCTTATCTCTTACTTAATTCATTGGAATGGTATGAAAATTTTAAGTTAGGTAAAATTAGCAAAGGAAATAAGTCAATTTAATGTGGCCAGTTAGAGTTTGAGTAATTTCTACTTAATAATTTTAAGTTGAATCTGCAATACTCAAGTACATTTCAGTCAGTCACGGTTTATGAACTCAAACAATGTAGCACTGAAACAAACCGTGTTATTAAAGTATGTGGTTCACTTACAAACATATGGGCCTAAGTAAGCAAGTATAGACCGCTTATCTTTTTTAAGAGAATATGTCCACTCCATATAATCGTTGCCCAAATGAACAGTATTTGGTACACGATGATAACAATCAGTGGATACCGTTAGAGTAAAACTGAACTCCAGACGTCACAAAACAGAAAATTACTAAAACTAACAACAAAAGCAACCATAAAACTGTAAATACAACTTGAAAACAGTGAAAAATAATTATTCATGCCCCAGTGCATGATGGGAACAATGGAATCATAACTTTGATATTTACTTAAAGGAATCCTTGTAAACATAAACAATTCCAAGTAAAATCTTAATTTCTACAAGCTTAAATTGAGTACCAATATAGAATTTACAATTTTTTTTTTTAAATTCTTGCTGAACTATTTAATGTAGAAATTAAAATTTTTTTTTGTTTTTCTGTAGTATTTACTTCACCACAAAATCATTTTTATCTAGTAGAAACAATTAGTACTGCGCCCAAACAAAACCTTACTGAAAGCTCTTGTTTTGAGAGATCATTTGGAACGCAGCTTTAGATTTATCACAGTTTTGCAGTAAAACATGTTTTGAAAAATATGTATTTTATATCAAATTTTAAAGTAGTATTTTTGTGCATTCGACGTAATAAACTTACGTAACTTTTTTCCACTTCAGCAATAATCTGCCAAATGATTTTTTTTTTTTAAAGAGTCGAGTGTGCTCCAGAGTACCCGAGGCTCACAGCAGTTTAAGTTGGGAAGTAATTGTCAGGTCTAGTGTTTTTTCTGGCTGATGTTCCTGAGAGCGTAACACCGGTGGATGTTTGGGGCGGGACGATCAGTTTTTCCCAAATAGTTGCAGACGGAGGAAGTGCTCAGGAAGCATGCTGGTTGAACTTTTGCCCGTATGATGATAAGACTGACTGTTTTGCCTCCTTCCATTTAATTCCTCTTATTATGGATATTAATATAACACTGTCACAGTCAGCAAAACACTGTTAGAGTCAAGACTCTGATGAGGCGAGGATCACCAAACGGCGTCGTTCACTGTCTAGTCTAGTGTGATGTGAAAGATGAACCAGCCTATATGAGCTCAGACATTCATCTCTCATACCAGAACATCAGCTGCTATCAGTAGAGGCATGTTTTGAGATATTTGGAGTCCAGTGCATTGAGACGCTGTGTCCGTTCCTTCCTCAGGTGAAGGAGATCGCGGCGGAGTACTACAGAGACCTGCCCTGCTACACGTCGTGGGTGAAGGTCCTCTATGACTTTATCATGGACGATGAACTGAGTCCGTACTCGCGCGTGAAGAGACGGCTGACAGGAGACATCAAGCAGGAGTGACCGCCTCACCTCGACACCAAACCGCACCGCAGACTGCCTGACCCTTCGCCTGCTGGAGAGCCAAGCAGCTGTTAGCCGTTTTTAGCCGTCTGTGACACAAAGGACATTTCCATGTTACGTTTTGGCTTTTAGCAAGTGTGCTGACACATTTAAATTGGTCAGCACACCTCTGTTGCACATGGTCTGAAGATTCAGACGCTTTTATCACGATGTCGTGTTTTGCATCTGAACGCTGATGTTTCTAACTGGTTGTACATGAGCAGATTTGATTGAACCGGTCAGCGGTTCACGTTTCACTGTTCTTCTGCTCGTTATCTGTGTGAATAACGCTGACAGAGCTGTGAACGCACTGTAAACGTTCAGTACAGTGTGCTGTTCTTACTGTCAAACACTTAATCACATCCAAAATAACCTTTTGTTTGCATAATAAATGTGTGTGTGCTGTGAATATTTATTATGCATAGAAAGACGCACATTAAGCATATATTTTGAAAATATTTACACGTGTATATATTTATATAAATATATTTAACAAATTAATGTAACATTTTTCTTAAATATATACTTGCGTGTGTGTATTTTTATGTATATATATACATATAATAAAAATACACAGTACACACACAAATATGATGTAAACAGAAACGTTTATTTGTGGATGTGATTGATCGTTAGACAGCACTAGTTCTTCTGTATCATTTTTACAGTAACCGATGAGTGCGCTTCAGTGGATCTAATACGCACTGATAGCAATTAACGCTATTCATCTCTCGTTAACACGCGCCAAAGTCCGGCAGTTTGGTGTAGAGGACTGTTTAAGACTCTGTTATACTTCATTATTTCGTGAACTGACGAACCTCGGCTAACAGTGAAGTACTGAGTTGACAACATTTATACATTTTATATCACCTGAACTGAGAAGCCTTAATAAATTTGAGCTGGTGTCTAATGATTGTGCTTGGTGTTTATCTAAAATATATGAATATTTTATATACATTTTGTATGTTTTAACCCTGAATATTGGAGTTGCAGTACTCTACTGGTCAAAAGGTTAGACAGTTGGCATCTTGTCTTTATTCTACCCAAATGAACACATAGACATGATTTATATTTGTACACAAACTATTTCAAGCAGGTTTTAGATGTTTGTTTTTAACTCTCATGACAAAAGTTTAGTAAAGTGTCAAATGTCAAAACCTTTTGACTGGTAGTGCTTATTTTCTCGTTCTCCACACACACACACACACACACACACACACACACACTCTGAACTCTGGAGGACTGCTGATGATGGATCAGTCCAGGAGGACACATCTGAAGACTAAGAGTTTCTGTTGCTATAAGATTCTTGTCCAAAAACACAACAGGCAGAAATCTATGAAGCTGAATTTCAGCCTACTTCACAAAACCTTGTAGAAATTGTTCATTTTAATCAAGTTTTTTGTACAAGCCTTCAAGATCATTTTAGCTGATTTTAAAGCAGCAATCATGTTAAAACGCTGTGAAACACACTTTATTGCGCATATAATTTCATGAAATCTTTGATGTAAAATAATGTTGGTCTTCCATGAGCTGAAGGATGAACGCACAAAACAATGATCAGGAGAAGACGCACAGCCAGTTTCTTCTTTTTAAACTTTATTTTTAGTATAAAATGATATCCAAAAGTTGTTCAGTGGTTGTCATCTTGTGAGGCTTTCTTTCAGTTTCTCATACATTAACTGGTCCTGCAAAGAAGGAAAAAAAGAACCCATGAATGAAAGAAAAAACAAAACTAAAACGTCTCACAGCGCTGAAGATGGACAAACTTTGACCAGCGACGTGACGTATGAAAGTCACGCCGTGCAGAGGTCACTGAACCCAGCACAGCAGAAGAGTTCAAGGATCTCTCGTGCATTCACAGCGCCGTCATAATTACTGTAAAGAGCCACTTCACGAAAGATAATTCATGGTAATAAAGTCAGGGACGGCAGTGCTGCTGTGCACAGTAACTATAACAAGCACAGCTGGATTAGTGAATCAAAGCATTCACAGATCACAGTCATCACTTCGACTGAATCTGAAGTTATGAGTGTGAATATGACGACGGGTTCATCCTTGCAGGGGAACCTGATTTCAGCATCTTCAGTTTCACGTCCCTCACCTTCTTGGAGACAGACGGGCGCACCTTCTTGAAGGCGTCTTCAAAGTGAACTCGGCTCACTCGGATGTCCTTCACTGGCTCTGTAACGAGAGAGATCACGTGTGGATCTGCTGCAGAGCGCAGGCGATTCATCAGTGACATGTGTGTGTGTGTGTGTTACCTGTGTGTGCCGGTCCTGCGCTCAGGTGAACTCTCAGAGCATTAACACACGCCTCTCGCACCAGCGCCGACAGATCCGCTCCTCTGAAACACACACGCAGCCTTCAGCCAATGAAACCAGTCCAAACACACCAAACCAGAACCTCATCTGGAGTTTGTTACAATATACCACGCATAACATTTGTGTCTGTACACCGAGTGTGTCAGCCTGGGAAAGAGTGAATCTGCATATACTAATCAACACTCAACAAAAAAAAATTGTATGCAAACATGTAAATTGCACATAATGCAGTTTTTAAATGAACTTCTAAATGATAACCTTTCTATTTGTTGTTGAAATATATTAATTTACAGTGGCTGTCACAACTTGTTTCACAACAGATTTATTTAAACATGCATTAAATAATTAAGACGTCTCTAACAGGTAAAGTAAAATATAATGAGTACATAGTCTAATATTTTTCACGAAATGCTCTTCTCTAAACTTTAAGATATTTAGTAAATTTCTTACTGTAAATATATCAAAACTTAATTTTTGATTAGTAATATGCATTGCTAAGAACTTCATTTGAACAACTTTAAAGGTGATTTTCTCAATATTTTGATTTTTTTGCTCCCTCAGATTCCAGATTTACAAATAGTTGCATCTCAGACAAATATTGTGCGATCCTAACAAACCAGACATCAATGGAGAGATTATTTATTGGTGATGTATAAATCTCATTTAAGACTGGTTTAGTGGTCCAGGTCACATATTTGCGTGCCGTTACACCCCTAATCCGTTTGACTGTATGAGCACTGCTCTGATAACAGCGTAGAAACTTACGTAAAACTCTCACAACGAGCATCATGGGCAATTTCCTCAAGACTGACATCTGAATCTAGAAGTGGTTTGGTGCCGCCCTGAAATATCAAAGAACTAGAGTTGATCGATGCACAGGTGACCCGTATCATCATGAACACTGTGCATGTGTTATACGTTCAAGTTATGTTCGGTTATACAATGTTTACCTTCGTAATCGTGACTAATATGGCGTGTCTGTCTGCGGGCGGCGGCAAACCCACGTACAGAGTTTTGTCCAGTCGTCCTGGTCTGAGCACAGCGGGATCAATAATATCTGCAAACAGACACATTACAGAAACCCCAGAAACACAATATCCTCACAAACATGTTACTGAGACTAGGGCTGGGGATCGAAGATCAGTTCCACTTCCAGAATCAGATACTTAAGGTCAGGAAACACATTGCCATCAGAACTGGGAATCGATGAGAACGGGAATTGATCAAATTCAAATGATATCCAGCCCTAAAGGTCACCTGGTCTGTTGGTGGCAGCCATTATGAAAACCTGCCGGCGGTTCTCCATGCCGTCCATCTCAGTGAGCAGCTGGTTCACGACGCGAACGCTGGCCCCTGACTGACAGCAGACACACACACACACACACACACACAGCAGTGTTACGAGCCAGTCACGCAGGAGTTGAGAAACGGTTAACAGTGAAGTGAGGATCACCTCGTGCTCTGAGCGGCGAGGACACAGCGCATCGATCTCGTCAAAGAAGATGACGCAGGGCGCGGAGTTACGTCCTCTCTGAAACACCTGCCGGACGGCCCGCTCGCTCTCGCCCACATACTGCACACACACACACCAAATATTACAGTTCACAATGCAAATCAGGATTATTTTAGTGCTAAGATTTTCTCCATTCATGAACACTGCATCAAAAGTGCATCATTCTCCATATTTTCAATACCGTACATGTGACCCTGCAGCACAGCACAGGTATATTTGTAGCAATAGACACATATTATTACATACATTGTATGGGTCAAAATGATCCATTTTTCTTTTATGCCAAAAATCATTAGGATATTAAGTAAAGATCATGTTCCATGAAGATATTTAGTAAATTTCTTACTGTAAATATATCAAAACTTCATTTTTGATTAGTAATATGCCGAGAAACTCACCATATTGAGTAGCTCTGGACCCTTGACAGAGATGAAGTTTAAGCCTGATTCATTAGCGACGGCCTGTAACGAGAGAGAGAGAGAGAGAGAGAGAGAGAGAGAGATTTACAGGCCAGTGAAGAATACAGAAGAGAAAGCTGAGCCTGATGTGACACCAAAAAATGAAAACTGTCCCCATGTACTCACTCCCTGGTCTTCACTAACTATGGAAGTCGATGGGAACCAGCAACTCTTTGGTCACCCACATTCTTCAACACATCTGCTTTTATGTCTACTGATTGTATTTACACTTCAAAATTGAAAAGATGTGTTAATTCGTGAAGATTATCATGATCAGTTGTGTTGATCAGAGCTTCTCTCAGGGTTCCTACACATACTTTCCCAGTCTCAAACTTACAAACCTCTCAGTAGATTTTCGGACCTAAATAAATGGTTCATACAGCAGTTTTCAGCTTTATATTTGGTGTGTACTGTAGTACAGTCATCTGTAAATATTTTTATTTTTTCAGTTCCCCCACCCCCCCATTGATTTTCTCAAAGTGACAACATGCAGAGCCCTAAAATTAAAAAAAAAAAAAATCCACTCAAGAAACTTTTTTGTGTCCTCGAGAAACTATTCACCTGCGCAAGGGAATTTCTGCATGCTTGCGTATTACAATATCTAGTTTTACATAAGATTTCCTTCATGCATCACTGCCATGTTACTGTGAATAAAGCGAGAGCATGGAAGCACATGCTTTAATAGAGATCTACTTGCTCAAATTTCGGCTTTCCTTCTGATAGCATCTCTAATATCAAGACCTAATGTCCAGTTTAGCACATCTTCTGTGGTGGCACACAAACCATGACACGAAATGAGCTGATGGCATAATACAGCTGTGTGCACTGTGCTGTTTGCCAAGTTCAAGGGTCTATAAAAAGTGTTCAAACGTGTCTTTCGTTAGGGCAGTAATGCGTCATATTTCAAGGCCTCCGGTCTCTTTAATGCATGCTCTGTGCGGCACAACAGATGGATCAGTGTGTATTGTCCTACAGGCTAAGTTTAACGGTTTCTCGTGCACACATTAAAGACACACAAAAACACTCCCGACTCCCGGAGCGCCAGCACCCTGCAGATCTCAGCTCCAGCACGCTAGCCCGAGGTTTCTGCTGCGACCCTCGGTTCAGGGGTATTTGATCAGGGCTGAGAAAGCTGCCGCAGCTGTAATAAAGCTCACTCACTTTGGCCAGCAGGGTCTTCCCGCAGCCGGGGGGTCCGGCGAGCAGCACTCCAGCGGGGGCGCTCAGACCCAGTGCTCTGAAATGCTCCGGGTTATGGATGGGAGCCTGGGAACGCACAAACACAGTCATCAGATCTCACCTTCCTCATCAGCACCAGACTATTCTCACCAAGCAAATCAGACTGAACGAAACAAAAACAAACACAACATTGATTTTAACACTATTAAGACAATACTCTGATTAAGAATCTATGATGGAAACAGATTTTTAATGACCTTAATCCGGCTAAAGTCATACTCGAAGTAAACACAAATCAATTTAGGACATGTGGAGTACTCCTGTTGTAGTCGCATTATTGAAGTGCAGTATAGACATGTACACACCTTAAATCACACTATTACTGCCGTGTGGGACTTTGCTGCATTTTGCGTCGACCATTTGACAGCAAATAAAAGAGCGTGGCTTCAACAATGTCATCATCAGTTTGCACGTATAGCATGAGAAATAAATAACTCCACTTGTAGCTTTCATAAAATTAAAAATGAAACACTCAAACCTGTATATGGCATCATAACGAAGATGAACTGTATGTTTATACGTGAAACTGTGGAGGGAGTGTTGAATGGTGTCACGAGGGGACAAAATGACGTGCCATTAATCCATCTATGTACTATAACATGTAAAACTATTATTTTATTATTAACTAAAAAAAATTCAAGGCATTTAATAATGTTTGCCTACAAAACCAGCACTGGCTCTGCACCCCTTTACCTAAATTCACTACTTCAGACTCATGCGCCTCTAGAAGCTTGTGTTCTGAACGTCGCTTTATTGTTCATCCCAAAGAGGCACAAAATCACAGTCACAGACTCTTATATTAACTGTTCCTCCTGCCCGACTCAATCCAGCAGCTGAATCATTAGCCATCTTCAAGAATAGACTAAAAACACATCTCCTCCATCTTTATTTGACCCTCTGACTCAAGCAATCTCTATTCTAATTCTATTCTTTAAAATAAAAACTTGCCCCTTTTAGACTTGCACTCTATTCATTTACTCACTGCTTGTTTTCTTAAAAACAAAAATAAAAACACTAGCTTCTCAATTTGTATTATCTATATATCTATCTGTTTTCTTTTTATTTATTATATAATAATAATTAAAAAAAAACCTTCCTACGTGTGCTGTGTTAATCTGAGACTTGTTACAGCGCTTGGATATCGGTGCTCTTTAGTTGATTTTGACTGCTTCTAATGTCTTTGGATAAAAGCGTCTGCTAAATGACTGAATGTGATGTAAACACCTTGATCATAATATTGTCTTGTCTGGAATAAGGTAAATGATTAGATGGCTGATGTGCATGGAAGCTGCTGTACCATGATGGCCATGTTGAGCTCCTCGCGGATGTCGTGCAGCGCGCCCACGTCCTCCCAGCTGACGTCTGGGACGGTGGCGAACCCCTCACGCTTCGCAGACGGCTGGACTCTGGCTAACGATGTCCTGAAGTCTGACATGAGCACACAGAGTCCAGAGAGCTGCTCCTCGCTCAGAGACTCGCTCATCTTCAGCAACGACAGCAGCTGCTCCAGATCCGCCTTCTGACAGCGACACAAATCATCCGTTTCACTGCAGCGTATTAATACTTCAGACTGATAAATGTGTCATAGAGCCAACATTCAGCACCGACAAGAACAAAAAAGACAATTTAACACAAAAGATGCATGTTTTTAAGAAACAAATCCATCATTAAGATGTTTCCATAATGAGTCCATAATCCATAATAACAATTTAGTTAAAAACATCTTGATGGATTTGTCTCAGCTTTTGTCTTCTCCAGATGTTAACTGATGGACTGGAGTGCTGTGGATTATTGTGATGTTTTTATCAGACTCTCATTCTGACGGCACCCATTCACTGCAGAGCATCCATTGCTGAGACACTGATGCAGAGACACACTTCTACAAACCTGATGAAGAAACACTCATCCTGATCTCGGAGGGTGCCCGAGTCATTTTTGGTTGAACTATTCTTTTAAGCACATCAAATATTTGCATGGAAAGCAATAATAGTAGAAGGAAAGTTATTCAATGCATGTCTGTATAAAGGCTCTTTCACACCAAATGTGTTTCCAAAAAGCGAAACAAAAACACAATCTCAGTGACACTGATCAAGAGTATGAGATCAGACCCATAGAGTGTAAGTGTAGACTATTTCATGTAAATGACTTGCTAATTCTGACTTCACAGGTTCATGAACTGCACATAAAGTCGCAGCTTGTGTCCAGTACGTGTGGAGTTTAAGGGCTGCAGTCCCAGCCTGCTTCAAATGAGCATCAGTGTGCGTGCAGCGGATGTGTACCAGCCTCAGAAATTAAGAGCTTCGGTCCAAAATGACCAGATTATGAAAACTGTAGTCAAATCAAGTCATTAGAGAGTATCTGGCTGGTGACAGATGGGATTTGCACACACTGAATGAGGGCTACAAACGTCTAATAGTCATGTGTTGTGTATTAGGGCTGTGAAAATAGCTGAAAAACTCAATTTGAATTTTGTATTTAAATATTATCAATATTTGAATGCTATTCAAAATTAAAAGGCATAATTTCAGTTAGGGGGGGGAAAAAGCTTTTGGGTTCTCTCCTGAGGCCACAAGAGGGCGCACTGATGTTCTCTTTTTCCACAATATTTTGAATGAACAGCATCCAGTGGGTTCAGCTGGATTGGCCAAGAAAAACATTAAAATGCAACGACACCTACATCGTCATCACATCAGCCACTGATAAGGCTGTCTGACGCACACACATACAATTCAAATGCAATGTGGATTTTTATTTTAAATTCAACAAATATTCTAAATTCAGTTGTTTTTGACAGCCCTAGTGTGTGTGGCTGTAGTACCGGTGGCGTGGCGTCTGCGCCTGCGCTGTTCGGCTGCAGCAGGATCCTGTTGATGGTGCTCATGGCCGCCTCTCGGCACAGCGCCATTAAATCCGCGCCCACAAACCCCGGCGTGAGACGCGCCAGCTCTCTGTAATCAAACTCCTCCGGCAGCGTGATCTTACGACAGAGCGTCTTCAGAATCCTGGGACGGGACAAATTAAACGTGAATGGTACTTTCAACATTAAACATGACTTCACTTCATTACGTTAAAACAACTTAATTTAACATCTAATTAAATTAAGACTGTTGACAAATATGTGCAGCTGAACTGCTGACATTTCAACACCAATATCAGTAGGCCTCAGCTGATGCTGCTCTTTTTGTGCTCTATATGATGTAGGGCTGAAACGATTAGTCGACATTATCAACAATAAAAAAATGTTGACAAATATTTTTGTGGTCAAGGAAGTAATTTGATCTCATTTGACCTAATGTAAGAGCCTGCAGTAACGTGGTTTGACCAGCGTGGCACTGAAGCGCAAGACTGTAATTCAGCCCTCGTGGATGCATTACAAGAGAAGAAGACACACACAGCTTCAGCGCAAACACAGCCGAACCTGAAGCCTCTCATTAATTAAATAAATATATATTTTCATCTTGCCTCTGTATAATGCATATTAAAGTTTATAAGTGCTGCTTTGTTTCCAATGGAAACGCTTAAAGCGCCACCTGCTGGCAGAGACTGAATCTGCTTCTCATTCAGCTCGTCTGCGGTTTCATTTCATGCAGATATTTTTTATGCATACAGTAGTTTCACATAACTGAAGTCAGACCATTCTAGTTTTTGCTTCAAATTTTGAAATTATACAACCTAATTTAGATTAAAAACTGCTCGTGTTGCATGCATGCAGCATCTTTGTTTGGATTATGATTAAAATGCAGTGGTTGCCTCTAATTTTAAATGGAAAGAGCACAGACAAAGCCTTATTTTGTTTACATGAAGAGATTTCTTTTATTTGTGTTACTTATTTATGTGATTTGGAGCTTGTTTTAAAATTTCAATTTAGTGTTATTTACATTTTGTTATTTAGCAGAGGCTTTTATCCAAAGCGACTTACAAATGATGAGAATAGAAGCAGTCAAAACCAACAAAAGAGCAATGATACGCAAGTGCTATATTAGTATATTATTATAGTGTTATATTTCAATTTCACAAAGAAACGAAAAAAATCCTTATTACATTAAAGTGATAGTTTGGTTTGCATAGATTAAAGCTTATCCAAAAATACATTTTATATTCATCCAAAAATAAAACGCCTCATCACTTTACCTTTAGTTTTGTTCCATATCCATATGACTTACGAAGGGAGTTGTTCGGCAGAATGATGAGTCGATTTTTAATTAGTTGATTAAATGGTAAATGAGAATGTCTCTGTCTGTCATCTCATGTTGTGTGCCAAATATATTTATTTGTATTGTAAAAAATAATAATTGTATTGTACAATAATATAATTTCTTTGAAATTTTCAAAAGCGGAAGGGATTGCCTTGTTTTATTTATTAGTTAGAATATGTGTAACTCAATATTTTCAGTAATTGTAAAAGCTGAATTATAGAACAAAGCCTACTGATTAATCTGTGGAATAATCAGCGATTAGTCGTTGTAATAATCGTTAGATTAATCGATTATCAAAATAATCGTTTGTTACAGCCCTAATATGTGGCGGTGTGTTTGGTCGGTGAGAGTAACGTACTTCAGTCGCGCGCCTTCATCAGGAATCCCCAGACAGATCTCGCGGTCAAACCTGCCGGCGCGACGCAGGGCCGGGTCCAGCGAGTCCGGACGGTTAGTGGCTCCAATAACCAACACCTGAGCCGCTTCTGATAACGAATTGAGGTCTGAAGACAACAACAAACAAATACGGCGTGCATAAACAGACCCAGGAAGAACAGACATGCTGAGCGGTAACATAATAACCGGCGTGCTCCAGGAGGAGGCGGCGTACCGTCCATGCAGGTGAGCAACTGAGCGACGATCCTCCTCTCCATGTCTTTGGATGCGATCTCTCTTTTTGGCGTGATGGCATCGATCTCATCGATGAACACGATACAAGGAGCACTGCTCTACAGGAACAACAGACACCGTACACAATGAAACAAGCATTAACAGAGAAACACTGAGGACTGGACGCACGGCTGTGCTGACGACACGACTTCACTGAATCTTCTGCTGTTTTCAGTTGATGCATAAACAAAACATTATTTGTAGCACACCTGCTATCCAATAACTGGAGTTTTGTGCTTGCTTTCTTCTGATATGAAACAAGTCTCAGCTTTCAAATTCTGTCAATTTTATCATTAGAAAACATGACATTTCTAAGTGCAGCGCATCTGAATGTCATCTCTTCCTCTTTACTACTAGTTACAGCAGCAAATAAGCATTAATGAACTTGTATGAAATTAATCATGTCTTGTAATCAATCAATCAGTGTAAAGACGTCAATAAAACAGCTTGTAAACAATGTCACGTTTACCTCAGGAAAGACATTCAATATCCATAAACTCAATAGTAACTTCAGAGAGGAGCCTTTTGATAAATATAAGCACTACGTTATATATTCATTACATTTTAACTGAACCTGTTAGTGATGTCTTTATTATTTAATGTGATTGAATAAATTAGTTATGAAAACAACTTCTACCATTTAAATGGCTATTTTTTTAACAAGAAGTGGAACAAAATCATTAAATATAAAAATATGCACAATTTAAATGTTTGTATACAACATTTGTATAATTTAGCTTGTTAATGACTACATCTAAATATAAACAACAATTTAATTTAAGCATTTGGAATCAGTTTTCACCTGTAATACTATAATAATGTATCTACTGACACGATTGTGTAGTTTACAGCTTTAGACCAGAGAGAGATTTGTTCCTTAAGAACAACTGACATGTACTGTATCTGATATATATCCAAATCTAACTCAAACCCTAACATTTTCCATTTTTGCAGTGGAACAGAAGGAGGACATCCAGTGTGATCCGACAGCCACAGTACATCTGAAGAACGGGGTTTATGATCACTGTGAAATCACATAAAGAAGCTTTAATCCACTGTTTAACCCTAAGAAGTGTTCAGAGTGTGAGTCTTACTATGGCTTGCTCAAACAGTTCCCGCAGCTTCTGCTCTGATTCCCCAGAGACTCCTGACACCAGCTCCGGAGCCGAGACCTTCAGCATGGGCAGACCCACCTCCTAAACACACACACACACACACACACACACACACACACACACACACACACACACACACACACATCAGTGAAAACTAGGGCTGCACGATTAATCAAACACGATTGTCATGTGCATCTCGTCAGTAAAGCCGGTTCTGTGATCAGTAGTAAATCTCCATCACGTGCTTTCAGACGGAGCAGCATCTACTACACAGAGCCGTAGTTCACTGACAAGCTACACTAAACAATTGCAGACGATATTATGAAATCGTTCTGCAATAATGACAGCTGTTTGCGTAGCTTCTCAGTGAACTACGGCTCTGTGTAGTAGATGCTGCTTTATCTGAAAGCACATGAAAATACCACATTTAATAACATGTTTTTACTCCAAACTCACTTCATAACATCAGTCAAGTGTTTGAAATAAATCCTTCTGTGAGATGATGTGGCTTCTTACACAGAATAAAGGACTCAACATATTTCATAGTGTTCTAAGCAGTGATAAAAGCACTGCGTTATTATATACTTTATTATAATGAAAATTATAATAATAAGAAATCAGATAAATCATGTATCGTCTCTGTGTTTATAAGTCACGCAGAATCAATGAAAGCAGTAAATCTTCTGTTTATAGGGATCTCCTGGGTTTCTTCTGCGGGCCGTGTTTGGAGTTTCTCTGGCCTTCAGATGGAGATTTACTGCTGATCACAGAACAAGATGCGCATGACTAATCGCAGCATTTGCCTAATATCGATTGCGATTTATTGTGCAGCCCTAGTGAAAACACACACACACACACACACACACACACACACACACACACACACACACACACACACACACACACACACACACACACACACACACACACACACACACACACACACACACACACACACACACACACACACACACACACACACAGAGTCACTCACTCCAGCCACAGCCTGAGCCAGCAGCGTCTTCCCACACCCCGGCGGGCCGTGCAGCAGGAAGCCCCGCGGAGGAACCACTCCCAGCCGCTGGTACACCTCCGGATGCCTCATGTGGATCAGCAGCTTACAGACCTCCTGCAGAGACAAGCAGACGGATGGATGGATGTGTGTGTGTGTGTGTGTGTGTGCGCAGTGTTGGGGGTGATGCATTACAAGTAACACGAGTTACATAATCAGATTACTTTTTTCTTAACTAACTAGTAAAGTAATGCATTACTTTTTCCATTTAGAAGGAAATATCAGAGTTACTTTTTCAAATAAGTTAACTCCAATTTCTTTGATTCCCACGTCTCGACTGACGTTGTGTGTGAACATGATCTTACTGTAGTTCTAGGCTAAATGTGACCCTGCAGCACGAAAGCAGTCATAAGCAGCACAGCTATATCTGTAGCAATAGACAACAATACATTATATGGGTCAAAATTATCGACTTTTCTTTTATGCCAAAAATCATGATATTTAGTAAAGATCATGTTCCATGAAGATATTTAGTAAGTTTCCTACCGTATATATATATATATATATCTAACCTTAATTTTTGATTAGTAATATGCATTGCTAAGAGCTTCATTTGAACAACTTTAAAGGTGATTTTCTCAATATTTAGATTTTTTTGCACCCTCAGATTCCAGATTTACAAATAGTTCAAATATTGTTCTATCATAAACCATACATCAATGGAAAGATTATTTATTCAGCTTTCAGATGATGCATAAATATCAAATTTAAAAAAAAAATGGACCCTTATAACTGGTTTTGTGCTGCATGGTCACAAATATGAACATACATTTACTCATCTCACGTACACAAAAACAGATTCAGTATTCCTCAATATTAATAAAACAGTGCAATGCAAACCTGCAATAATTAAATGTTAAATAACATAAAAACAATCTCATTTTATTAACCAGAGTGTCTTTGCTGCTGACCTTTGATGATGATCTAATGTAACCATACTAATGAACAAAATTTACTCTCTTTTATTTACTTTTTAACTGCTGAAGAGTGTTGAACTTTCTTCTCCTGCATACTATTCTTTATGCAATCCAGAACGCACTACTGAAACGTTTGAGCGTACAGACATATTTACACTTCCTTCAGACGAGGCTTATTCATTTGTGAAAGGGCTTTTACATTTGCCAAAAATAAAACTGGTTATATTAAAAGCAGACAAGCGAGCCCTGCTAAGACGAGAAAAAGTAATGCAAAAGTAACGTAGCGCATTACTTCCCATAAAAAAACTAAGTAATGCAATTAGTTACATTTTTTAGGGAGTAATGCAATATTGCGTTACATTTAAAAGTAACTCTCCCCAGCACTGTATGTGTGAACAGATGAAGCACCTCTAGAGTCTCCTCACTGCCGCCGAAATCCTCAAACTTCACCGACGAGTACTGCAGCTCATGGCCCTTACCTCAACATAAAAACAGAATTAACTATTACACAGCATCTAAATGTACAGACATATTTTTAACAATCTTACTAAAAATAACAAATAATGAAAAAAGGGGGTGAATATCACCAAAGCATGTCTGGGTCATAAAGCATCTTAAAATTAGAATAATATTTTTTTTTTTTTCATAACTAACCCTATTTTGCATTTGAAAAATACTACCATCATGATAGATGCATTATTAATAAGTATTAACTTTATTGTAAAGTGTTTCACAATAAGACATTATATATGATGCATATCAATAATATGATGAAGCAGTTTTTCACGCTGCATCATCGTAGCTTTGAGAGACCCACACACGCTCTGCTGAGGCTCAGGTGTGTCTCGTATGTGAGGACTGACTCTTTTTAGCCAGTATCGCTGCAGTGACGTCCGCGTCCTCCTCGCGCTGCTGCTGCTGCTGCTGCTGCTTCGCTCTCTTCAGTTTCCTGCTCTTTGACTTCTTGTCCTTCTCCAGCGCTGATGAACCTCTCTGCTTCTGAAAACACATGCTGATGTGAGATCCATGAACATTTTGGCATGTGGGCATATCAATACTGGAAACTTAATGGACAGCATTAATACAGGACGATGATATAATTAATACAAAATAATGAAAATTGACTGTTTAGAATTTTTTTTTTTCTACAAAAACATCTACATGAACTGTCTTCTGCAGGGAAAAGCTCATTTAGTTTTATCGAACAGCTGATAAAAACATCACAATAATCCACAGCACTCCAGTCCATCAGTTAACATCTGGAGAAGACAAAAGCTGACACACATCCATCAAGATGTTTTTAACTCAAATATGGGTCTATAATATTTGAGCTTCCTCCAGTGAAGAAGTGTTCTGGTGTGAAGCAGGAGAGAAATCTGACAAAACAAGACAAAACAGCTCTAAACACATACAGCTGCATGCGAAAGTTTGGGAACCCCTTGCAGAATCTGTGAAAACGTGAATAATTTTAACAAAATAAGAGAGATGATACAAAATGCATGTGATTTTTTATTTTTATTTAGTACTGTCCCGAGTAAGATATTTTACACAAAAGATGTTTACATACAGTCCACAAGACAAAAAAAATAAATAAAAAAGTTGAAATTATTAAAATAACCATTAAAAGATCCATCTTTTCACACTGAGGACAATCGAGGGACTCAAACACAACTATTAAAAAAGGTTCAAACATTCACTGATGCTCCAGAAGGAAACACGATGCATCAAGAACCAGGGCGTGAAAACTTTTGAACAGGATGAAGATGTCAAAATTTTTCTTATTTAGTTTCCATTGAGCACTGCCCTTCGGAAGCAACAGAAGACACTTGCATGTTTCCCGGAAGCCAAATTAAGTACAATTTACCTTGATCTTCAAATTAAAAAAGTTTTCACGCCCCGGCTCTTAATGCATCGGGTTTCCTTCTGGAGCGTCAGTGAATGTTTGAACCTTTTTTAATAGTTGTGTTTGAGTCCCTCGATTGTCCTCAGCGTGAAAAGATGGTTATTTTAATAATTTCAGCTTTTTTTTTGTCTTGTGGACTGTATGTAAACATCTTTTATGTAAAATATCTTACTCAGGTCAGTACTAAATAAACAATAACATGCATTTGGTGTGTTATTTTGTTAAAATTATTCACATTTCCAGCAAGGGGTTCCCAAACTTTCTCATGCCACTGTATGTGGCTGGATTCTGATGCGAGAGACAACAGCAGATGCACTTCTTCACTGCAGGAAGCGTTATTATGGATTATAAACTCATATTTGAGTTAATGCTGGATGTGTCTCAGCTTTTGTCTTCTCCAGATGTTAACTGATGGACTGGAGTGCTGTGGATTATTGTGATGTTTTTATCAGACTCTCATTCTGACGGCACCCATCCACTGGTGTGAGAGCAAGCTTCTTCAAATCTCCAGAGCAGATGGAGAGGAATTTGGACGTGCATCAAACATCAACAATTACTGCACGTTAAACTCATGACAAACACAGGCTGTTTACCGCGGCGCTGGAGGACTCTTCCTCACACAGGTCGATGAAGATGTTCTCCTGCTCTAGGTCTCCAGTCTTATCGATGACCCAGCTCTTCCGAGGGGTCGCTCCTCTCTGATAGAGGGACGTCAGCGAGCTGTTCATGTGGTTTGTATGCTGTTGAAGAAATGAAACCATTCACTGCATTCTACCTAAAGTCAGCTCTGATGTTCCTTGATTTTGTGGTCAATCTGTGAAAGATCCACTCACCTCATGTTCAGGAACATCGTCCTCGCTGTCTGTGCTGCACTTGGCGACGAGAGCCTCCTCCCTGAAGACCATCAGCACAAAGCAGTTTGAAACGTGTAAAATGAACGTGAATTATCTACACTACCAGTTTTTGAACGTTTTAAAAGACGTTTCTTCTGCTCACCAAGCCTGCATTTATTTGACCCAAAGCACAGCAAAAACAGTAAAAAAAAATTTCAAAATTTTACTATTTAAAATAACTGCTTTTTGTTTGAATATATTTTAACCTGTAATTTATTTCTGCGATGCACAGCTGAATTTTCAGCATCATAACTAAAGACTGCAGTAATTATGCTGAAAATACAGCTGCGCATCACAGAAATAAATTACAGTTTAACACATATTCACACAGACAGCATTTAATTTAAATAGTAAAAATATTTCACTATATTACTGCTTTTGCTGTATTTTGGATCAAATAAATGCAGGCTTGGTGAGCAGAAGAGACTTCTTAAGATCTTAGTGTTGACTGGAACGCTCTTAAAAATAAAGGTGTTTAGATGTGAGCGTCACGTCTCACCCGTCCTCTCGCTTGCGTCTCGCTCTTTTGGCCAAATGCTTGTCTTCCAGGGCAGAGACACCAGACTCGCTGCATATCGCCGCATGCACTGCAGACATCACAAGGTTTCAAAGCGGTTTAAAGTAACAGCTCAAAAAGCTGAGCCAGGAACAGAGCAGCAAGCACTGATATTCTGCTGTAATGCAGTTTAACACAGACCTTTTTCCACTTGAATCCTGAAAGCCGTCCTGTTCCTGCGGCCGTACTCGATCCTGCTCAGACCACAAACACATCAGACTCTGCTCGGTCACGCCACTCGGTCACAGAGCGCACACACACACTCACCTGAAGCGCTGCTGGAGCTCATAGGCCATCGCTGAGATATCCACGTACGGCTCACTGTGCGACTTCAGATACTGAGACACGCAGATACGAGACAAACCCATCAATACGAGAGAAATGCATGCAAGAAAACCAAAATACATAAACGATGCTATTTTAGCAGGATGTTTACAGCAAGTCATAAATAAAAATATCTGTGACCCTGCAGCACAGCAGCAGTCATAAGCAGCACAGCTATATTTGCAGCAATAGACAACAATACATTGTATGGGTCAAAATTATACATTTCTCTTTTATGCCAAAAATCATTAGGATATTAAGTAAAGATTATCATCCAAGAAATTTCCTACCGTAAATATATCAAAACTTCATTTTTGATTAGTAATATGCATTGCTAAGAACTTCATTTGAACAACTTTAAAGGAGATTTTCTCAATATTTATATTTTTTTGCTCCCTCAGATTCCAGATTTTCAAATAGTTGCATCTCAGACAAATATTGTCCGATCATAACAAACCATACATCAATGGAAAGATTATTTATTCAGCAAATTTAAAAAAAAAAGACTCTTATGACTGGTTTTGTGCTCCAGGGTCACATTTCTGCATGCTTCCAAAGCAATGTAAACAAATCATTATATCATAAAAACAGCAATAAAAGAGGAGCTGATATATATATATATATATATATATATATATATATATATATATATATATATATATATATATATATAAAATACAAAACAGTCTGTGGAGATATGGTTAAACCTGCTGTGTAAACTTAAACAAGACAGTTTTCTGATGTTTTCTGATGCTAACTAAAACCAGTAGTACATTAATATTATTAGCGATCAGATTACTAGCATTTTTCAGTTCTAAAATAATGATACATTTATCCTTATATATTTTTATTGATTGCATATGTTCAATTTCCTTTCTTCATATTACTAACTCAAAAGTTATTTTTCTTTATGATGTTAATGTTGTTTGAATGATAATGAGAAGAAAGCTTTAGGTTTACCTGCTGGACTCTCTGTTTGAGTCTCTGATCTATGGTACAAGCACTGCGGTTCTTCATCGCTCTGTCCACATAAAACCACGACAGAAATCCAGATTATATTAATGTGGACTTCAGAGAAAACACTAAAGTTCACAGCTCCGGCTGAAGCATCGCGCTGCTGAGGTCCATGTGGAAGACCTGACCTCCCGCGGGTCGCTGCAGCGCCGCCCGCAGGCCTGGAGGACCACCACCGCCACCCAACACACGGAGATCATCACATGAGTGCTTTTATTATTTTAACATGTTCTTTGAGGTTTACTTATGTTAATAACGTTTTTCGCACACACAAAAATAAATAAATAAATAAATAAATAAGGAAAATTATTATTTTCAACCCTCATTAGAGCCCTGCATTTCAGCCCGGGCCCGATGGGCCCCGACTTTTTTTACGCCTCTAGGGCCGGGCTTCGATCGGGCTAATTTTTACATTATAGTTCAGATGCAGGCCAGGCCTCAGGCCTGTTTTAGGCTTCTCCTTATTTTTATATTTTAGACATCAATCAATTAGTGATGAAAAAAAAAAATCAAATAAAAAAAATATTCACCGCGCTGGTGGAAACAACACTGAGAGCGGCTCGACAGTGTTTAGAGTCCCGCAGCAGCAGAGAGCGCGCCATCAGCGAAGAGTTCTGCCTTCAAATGCACACAATAGGCTGAAGCTTGCCTCAAAGCCCCAGCAAAAGTAATTACCATGAATGTGTCCGAGGGAATTAGTAAGGAGATATTTTAATTATTTACTAATAAACTAGTGTTTTCTGAGTCCGTTTCGCAAGGATGAAGTTGCTGATCCTGATTCGCCGTCTCCTCATTAGACACGCCTTTAGAGAGATATGCATCTTTACGGATTATGATTATAATGAAAGAGTTTCGTTTTTGATTTGTTTTACTTTGTTAAGTAGTAATTTAAAGCTTTCTATAGATATATTTATCATGTCTGTGAGGCATGTATTCACTGAGTTTCGGTTCATTTTTGTGAAGCGCTCCTGTTCAGAACAGAGATGGCAGAAAGCGCATCATGTTTGTTTTCTTTATTTTGTAAAAGCACAACATTTTGTTGATATTGTGAGTGCACACAAATAAAAGTAGACCCTTTACAGTTCCAAATGATGTATTACTCTTACCTTTATGAGCAAAAATGACAGCGTATTTTAAGTTGTTTCCACTGTTATAAGTGATCGTGCTGGTGTCTCCATGTCCTGCAAAGTGCGCTTTAGCTTCCACTCTCCGCACAAACTATTAGATACAGCGAACATTTATCTAGGTTTAACGTTTAAACATTGCTTGAACAGTTTTATATCTATAGAATTTATTTTAGGTAAGTCGTGATGATTTGAGAAGGCTAAATTGATCAAACATAGACTACGATCAGCTCATTGTCTGCCGCTGGCCGCTTGGTCGTTACTTTAAAGCTGCAGTCCGTAATTTTTGCCTCTTTGTTGCCATCTCTGTTTGAAAACGTGGAATTGCAGCCGTGTGCGGAATTATTTTAATGCGTGGGGTTGTGAGTCAGCACGGCTCCAGCGTGGATGAATCTAATGTTCTGAAGAGTAAGTGTAACTGTCAGTCACCTCACCGGTGTGGATATTTACTGTAGCCTACTTTGCAATCACAGATTCTAGCCTATGTCTTGGAATATATGACCCAAATAAGAATTTTCACCATATATTGCCATCTGAACAAGTAACAAGTCTGCCACATTTGTTCTGACCAACTGAGGAAAAAAGCATTACCATAAATCTCGCTACCAATGGTGATTAAATCTTATGATCGGTTAGCTCATATCACATCAAACCGTGCAAATTATTATTGTTATACTTTATCCTCAAATTATTAATGTTAACAACATCAGCATTGTGTGACTATGAGTATAGTGTGTATTAACGTGTAGATTTCAAGTTCTGTACAGTCTAACTGTCTTGCCATTCAAATTTCTTAAGACATTCTTTTAACCCAAAAAGCAAACTATGCTACCTTCGAACTGGTTTTCTGGTTTTTAAAATAAAAATCTTGTGCAATCCCAGGCTAAGCTGTAATCTGGAATATAATTTAATTATTCACATGCGTTTCATAAACACATCCTTTCTGGATTACAATTCGCCATTCAAAAAGGCTAATAATATGCCACCTGCAGGATCCTCACATGTGATAGTGTACTAGCTGGGAAAACTTTATGTTTACAGATGTGACGTAAAGATGCAGCAGCATGCTCGAATTTCCCGCGAAAACCTACCCGTACCGCTCAGATTAGAAAACATTATTATAAGCTAACCGTTGTGAATCAGGCTAAAGTAAGGCGATAGTTTTGAACACTGGCTGGTTATGTACTTGCTCAAATATTGATTTAAGATCATTTTTAACCAAAAAAAAAAAAGTTTACGGACTGCAGCTTTAAAAAACAAAAACTTATAACAAACAAAAAAATACTCCAAACGTTTTTCTAAATTAACTTAATTTTAAAAAAAATTAACTAACTATAATCACTTTGCCATTACATACAAAACTGAACTATTTTAATAGCTGAAACAGTAGTATAAACTGTTTTGGGAGAAGGGAGAAAAAATACAGAAAGTAATTTTGATAAGCTGTCGGACACGGGCCGGGCCGGGCTGGGGCCTGAGCGTCTCTCGGGCCAGGGGGGCTAGGGCCTAAATGACTCGAGCGCTGGACTGTGTCAGAAAGAGAACCGCATCTGTATACTCTATCCAGTGTAGACAAGATAGAGGCAGTGATTGCCATTTCTATTAACTTTTGACGCATTCAGTGTGACCAAGAGTCAGCCGTTAGCGACTGAACGCCAGTGGGCAGGGCCTATGCTGAGAAGACTATTGGTCGATGTCTTGCTCTGGGGGCGTGTTTATGCAAACGCTGCACCTATGTGACGTCATCTTGCCCCTCAGATCCAAAATGAGCTGTTTTTGGAGCTTGATTAAATAAATGCTTTGATTATAATAAGGAGGACGTCTTAAGCTATGAAACTTGCAGGATGTTTTAATGTACAAAGACCTCTATGTGCAAGGCAAATTTGATTTCTCGTGTCATGACCCCTTTAAAAAGTGCTTTGTGAATGACCATCTTTTTTGTAGCCCGTCAAACCTCCTAAACTGTAATTGTGGAGAGTGACGACTTTGTTTGCATTATTAAGAAAGCACAACATCTTAAATTGGTTAAATCTATTCATTTCAATGTTTGACATTTGACATATTAACATCTGGAGCAGCAATCATTATAAAATTATTTAGTTAAAACAGTTCAATAAGAAAAACTTTTGTCCAGGTTGGTTTATTATAGGTATCAATCTGTATCAATTAATTAAAAATGTTATTATAAATATTAAATGAATGAAGAAGATATATTACTGTAAAATTTGATATATTACTGTAAAAACAGTAGAGGTTCATTGACGACTGCTTTGGGGAAACTCCTGTTACTGAAGCCTGATTGGTTAACGTTTGTGTACTGCACAAACCAAATGGCGCTCGAGCCCGCCAGAAGGGGCGGAGCTGACTGTTACATGAGTCGCCCAGAGCGCCATTTCATCAGAATCAACGACTGAAGCGACAGCCACCGATTTGCGTGCAGCTATAGCACGGCCAGTTACGCAACGCTCATTCCCTTATCTCAGGGAACCGAGGTTACATGAGTAACCGGAGTGTTCCCTATCGAAAGGTAACCCCCATTGCGTCGTCATTGACGACTGCTTTGGGGAACGCATCCAGTAACGCCGTGCTATAAGCAGATGCAGAGCTAAGGCAGCTAAGCCTAGGAACACTCAGCGAGGGCTCCATAAGCCTGAGCTACAAAGAGACCCGAGAACAATCTGAGGTCTGCTTGACATAACCCTTCCTGCCCGAAGGGGGGAAAAGTAAACATTAAGCGGATAAAACCCACGACTGCAAGGTCGGAACGTCCAAACTGTAGAATCTAATAAAGGTAGATGGCGACGACGAGCCGGCGGCCGCACAAATCTCCCCAATAGAGATTCCGCTGGACCAAGCCGAGGAGGAGGCCGTTCCTCTGTGGAATGGGCCCTCACACCTATAGGGCATTGCACGCCCGCTGAGGCATAAGCCAGGGCGATAGCCTCAAAGTTCACTCGCAGTGCCTGGACTGGGCATAACAAGTTGGGTCCCTGTTCACCATCCACTACGGGGAGGGCTAGGAGGGAAATAACCTGGGTTCTAAACGGAGTTGAGAGCACCTTCGGTACATAGCCGCTGTGCAGCTGAAGAACGACTTTACAGTCATTGGGTTCAAACTCAAGACAGGGAAGCACTGACAGACAGGGCTTGCAAGTCACCTACTTGCTCGACGGACCCTATGGCCAAAAGCAGAGCGGTTTTGAGCATCATGACCCTTAAGCCAGCTGTTTGAAGCGGCTCAAAGGGAGGGCCCCCAGGACTATGGATAAGTCCCATGTTGGCATAGTCTTAGGGCGAGGAGTTGACCACCAAGAGCCTCCAAGAAATTTAATTACCAAGTCACTTCTGCCAATAGTCCGGCCAGCCTTGAGAGAATGATTCGCCGCTATGGCTGCCACATAGACCTTGAGCGTGGAATGGGTGCGCTCCTTATCTAGCTGCTCCTGCAGAAAGGTAAGCACGTGGGACACGTCACATGAAACCGAATCCTGTTTACGTGCTGAACACCAGTCACTGAAGACTGACCCCTTGAGGGTGTAGAGGCATCGTGTAGATGGAGCTCTAGCCTCTTAAAGGGTATTAGTGACTCTTGCTGGGAGTTGACTACACTCCCATCAAGCGGCCAGACATAAAGGCTCCACAGTTCCTGCTGGGGATGCCAAATCTTGCCCTGTGGTCACGAGAGAAGATCTCTCCTCAGTGGTATTGACCACGGAGCTGCAGACAGCAGCTGGATCATCTCGGGGAACCAGACTTGGTTCCTGCAGAGGGGGACCACGAGAAGGAGAGAGCATTTTGTTTCCCTGATTCACCTGATAACCTGGGGTAGCAGGGCGATCGGAGGGAAGGCATACAGATGGGTGTTGGGTCAATCGTGGGCCAGAGCATCCTGCTGCTTTGAAAAATAAGTTGACAGTTGACAGTTGGCAGTTGTCTCCGGAGGCGAAGAGGTCGACCTCTGCCCTGCCGAAAACTGACCAAATCATCTGAACCGTCTGGGGATGTAGATTCCATTCCTCTGGAGCTACATCGTTCCTTGACAACATATCTGCTCTTTGGTTCAGTGTGCCTGGCACATGAACCGCTCGTAGTTAGAGGAGTTCTTTCTGTGCCAAGAGCAGGAGACATTGAGCCATCCTGTGAACAGGACGTGACCTGAGGTCGCCTTGGTGGTTGTCTGACCGGACTAGGACCTGATGCCCCTTTAAGGCTGGCAGGAAGGTCTTTAGGGCCAGACAAACAGCCATCATTTTGAGACAATTGATACTACAACTAGGAGCCGTACGCTGGGTTGCCCTCGTACAGAGCACCCCAGCCTGAGCTGGAGGCATCTGTCGTGACCACTTCCCTCTGAAGGTCGTTCCCAACTGTACACCTGATTGAAACAGGCGAGGAGTTGTCCAAGGGGCCACAGCTTTGAGGCAGTGATGGGTTACCTTGACATAAGCGTGGCCCAGGCACCAGGCGTGGGACGGAGCGTGGGCTTTTAGCCACTATTGAAGGGGCTGCATGTGAAGCAGGCCCAGGGGAATAGCTGAGGAGGCGGCAGCCATGAGGCCGAGCATCCTCTGAAATGCTTTGAGGGGACGTGAAGCCCCCAGCTTGAAAGACACTGCTGCTTGCTGGATAGTCAGGGAGCGTTCCGGTGTAATCCAAGCTCGCAATAGAAAGGAGTCTATGACTGTTCCCAGAAAGGACACTTGATCTGAATCATTGGTGACAGCATTCTTACTCTGGTCCGCCTAGGATTGAGCCGCTCGATGTAAGAGGGGCGCTAATCTCACTTGTAAAACACACACCGGCGGATCAAAGTGCCGGGGGAAAATGAGCACGTGGGCTTTTGCCGGCGTGAGATCATTCAAACCCAGTTGCTCAGCTCCGTGACTACACCATTTCTTTCTCCGAGCTCGCTGAGAGAGGAGAAACAGGAGAGCAGGGCTGCCTCATTTATGAAGCGATTCGCGAGTGGAGAAGAGCAAGACTCGTGCTCTCTGTGAGAGCATTCCGTCTCAATGAGCACACAGTCTCTGCACGGGTGCTGCCCAGACAGGTGACGCACTCACTGCCCTTCTGCATCGTGCAGAATTCCCTGCACGAGTCACACTCGTGATGCGACATTTGAAAAAATATAGCAGAGAAATTGCTCAGGAATTGCTCTTGCCAGTCGGATAGCCGCAGGGGAAGACTTCTCGCTTCTTCCGCTGCCGGGGGCTTTTTTCTACGGCGGTGAGCTGCAGGCTGAGCTTCTCTTCGGCTTCTTAATTGCAGAGTCAGCAAAGAGATGGTCTCATTGCTGAAGGAGAAGATTTTGATGAAATGGTGCTCTGGGCGACTCATGTAGCAGCCGGCTCCGCCCCTTCTGGCGGGCTCGAGCGCCATTGGTTTGTGCAGTACACAAACGTTAACCAATCAGGCTTCAGTAACAGAGAAAACAGGAGTTTCCCCAAATCAATGGTCGGTCAGTGACGACGCAACGGGAGTTAGCTTTCGATAGGGAACCATTAGGCTTGTTTGAGATGCGCCTCGCCTCAGTGAGGGGAGGAGTGAAATAAGCGCAGTCAAGACGGACGGTTCTGAGCTCTCGAAGTAGAACAGATACCTACGAGATCAAAGGCGGATATCGCATTATTCGCACTCATATGCTGTGCTGCTAATAAATGTGATATAATTTCAGTTCTGTTGCTTTTATACAATATAAATATGATGAACAAGACTATCAAAGTGCTTGCTATTTAATTCCATACAAAAGGTGTATTTATCATTAATTTTTACTTGAATACAAAAATGTATTTTAGATTTTTACAGAAAATATGACAACAATCACATATCTCACACAGATATCGCATTGTCATAGTGTTTGGGAACATTCATGCACAATTTAAATACATAATCACATGAAACCAGGTAAAAAAAAAAAAACATTTTAGAGAGCGCAGCATCACGGTTGTCTGAACCAATGTCGTCAGTCGCTTCCCATCATGCTTTTGATCAGCGCAATCATATATATATATATATATATATATATATATATATATATATATATATATATATATATATATATATATATCTATGAGCGCAATCGGTGGAGAGCAACTGCGCGCGACTGCTCAATCCGACACAGCCGCACGTCACACGTCAGCATGACGTCAGAGCAAGGCGGACGTAACTCGGGCACTTTTCTAACCGGCATGCACCTCGCGGTGATCACCGGTGATCGGTTCTGCGCAGATTTTGCTCATCTCAAACAAACCTAATTACAACGTGCACCTTCCTCGGAATACTAACTGGACACACCTGCTCTTCTCACTAATCACCTCCCTATAAACACACACCTCACTTCCACTCACCTGTTCTCTCGCGTGAGTTCTTCGACCCCGGATTATTCGGCTCTGTTCTGGATCTTCTGTTCTGCAGCGTCCGCGATCTCCCAGCCTGCAAAGTAAAGGACAGTATTATTACAGTAACCCATATTTCTGTTTCTACTGTCCATTGCTGCATTACCTGTTTGCTCGTTCACTCCCTGCTGTAAATAAACACTTTAAACTTACATCACCTTTCTGAGTCGTTCTGTTACACTTGTATTTAATAATATTTAAAAATGGACACTTTCTCCATTTGTTTTGCGAGATCATCCCCCCCCCCCCCCCCTTTTTTTTTAATTTTTTTAAATTGTCTTTTTTGGATATTGTCAACTTTGGATTGTTGGGTAAATATCATATTCGTACATGCAAATCGAAAATGTCAGGTGTGTGGGTTTTTTTTTTTTTTTTGTCAGTTTGTGAAATTTCAGAGCTTCAAGTACTTAAACTAAATAGATAGAAACGCTTTGCCTCTCTGACTATCTCAAATGTATTTCATAATAATAATAATAATAATAATAATTTATTATTTTACTTATGATTATTGCTTGTTGTCATATATATATATATATATATATATATATATATATATATATATATATATATTTTTTTTTATTCCCCCCCCCCCCATAATTAAAAAAAAAATTGGGTTGGATCCAGACAGAAGCTTGTATAATTCCAGTTACCTTGGGATGCCCGTCCCGTGACTTAAACAGAAAAGGTAATGGAGAGAAATTGGTGTAGCTGCTGTTCCAACCAAGCAATAATAATGTGCATTTGATCAGATATAACTGAAATACACGGTTATGAGACGCATTATGTAAATGCTTGGCTAAAGAGATGTGTCTTTAATCTAGATTTAAGCAGAGAGAGTGTGTCTGAACCCTGAATGTCATCAGGAAGGCTGTTCCAGAGTTTGGGAGCCAGATGTGAAAAAGCTCTGCCTCCTTTAGTGGACTTTGCTCTTCTAGCTACTACCAGGAGTACAGAGTTTTGTGACATTAGGGAGCGTGATGGATTGTAGTGTGAAAGAAGACTAGTTGGGTGAGTAATAATATTTTGTAACTGATGGAGAACTTAATAGGTTGTCAGTGCAGAGACTGTAAAATTGGGGTAATATGATCATATTTTCTTGACCTGGTAAGGACTCTAGCAGCTGAGTTTTGGACCATCTGTAGCTTGTTTATTGAAGATGCAGTGCATTACAACAGCCTTGAGTTCATAAATGCATGAGTGAACAATCTCTTCTACACATTATTCATTGCATACAGCAGGTGGCGCTGTCCGACCGCCGCTGACAGAGAGAACGCGCACGCCATGACGTCACGCCGAAGCGCTGCGCGCTCGCGCTATGAGCGGACGTGCGCGCTCCCGTGTTGACTCACAGTAGAAAATGGCGAGTTGGTGCACGAAGCGGTTCTGCGCGAACGAGAGGTTTATTAATCGCCGCGACGCGGACAGATGGAGGTCTGAACTCATCCACAGCGTGGGTAAGAGCAAAAAACTCTGTTGGCCGTTTCCTTTCTTCGTTCACGGTAGTTTAATAGAAAGGCGAGCACTAATTCCTGCTGTTAGCATGCTAACGCTAACCGTCAGGATCGGATAAACCCCGTTCATTTTTGCCTTTCGTTCATCGAGTAATCCTCGCAGATCATCCGCGCGGTGATCCATCACTTACCTGTGCGACACTCGGCCCGTTTCTCGTCAAGATATCGCGATTCATATAATGTTAGTGTTTTGTGTACTGTTGGGTCTGTGCGCGCTCGCGTTCGTTTGAAAGTTGTTGTTTTTTAATGCGCGCTCACGTGCTGCACGAGCGTGATTGACAGATCGATGTCAGGACTGCTGTGTGCACTCATCCGTCTATTTGTGTCCAAAATAGCTCCAGGATAAGAAGGTTAGGGTGGATGAGGGTGATCTGAGGCCTCAATCACGCTTTAAAGGGATAGTTCACCCTAAAATTAAAACCCTGTCGTTAATTACTCACCCTCATGTCTTTCCAAACCCGTGTTCCTCTTCGGAACACAAATTAAGATGTTTTCGATGAAATCCGAGAGCTCTCGGACCCTCAATAGACAGCAAGCGTACTACCATGATCAAGGTCCAGAATCCTCAGTAAGGACATCCGTCAAATAATCTTAAAAAAATAATTTTGTGCGCAAAGTAAACAAAAATAACGACTTTATTCAACAATTCATCTCCTCCGTGTCACCCTGGCGCTGTTTTGGAGAGTATCACATACGTAAACCACGTACGCGGTTCCGTCATCACCAGCACGTACGCTGACGCTCACGTTGTTTACGTTCAGATCAAAGCAAGTGCGCATATCCTGATACTCTCCAAAATGACTTTATTAATTGTTGAATAGTGTTTATTTTTGTTTTTTTGGCACAAAATGTGTTTTCGTAGCTTGGTAAAGTTGAACGATGTCCTTACTACGTTTGATGTTACCCTTGCTGTCTATTGAGGGTCCGAGAGCTCTCAGATTTCATCAGAATATCTTAATTTGTGTTCTGAAGATGAACGAAGGTCTCATGGGTTTGGAACGTAATTAATGACAGAATTTTCATTTTGGGCTGAACTATCCCTTTAATGCAGATTAGGCCTCTTCCACCAGCTGTGAGAGTCACTCATTTATTGACTTTGTTTGTTTGTTCTAACCTTGTGAAAGAGTCCTGCAGGATTTAGCTTTTTTGGGGGGTTCCAAAACATTTGACCACTGGAGTTGCTTGCAGTGGCGTAAAAATAGTAAGTAGTAATCATAAAAAATTGCTTTTGAATTTTATAAGGGCAGCGTTTGACAGCAAAGCACTCAGCTACAGTTGGGTTTAGAGAGGTCAGCGATTAACCGGCAATCGATTAATTAATGTAATCGATGGTCGGTTAATCTATTTAATTTTAATGTGTGTACGACTCATGTGCAGAACACATGCAAGCGGCTGTGATTGTGACCGTGTCAAACAAAGTCCTTTGACATGGAAAGCAATAGAAATTTAGTAACTAAATCATCTTTAATTATGTATGGCTTAATTTAATTTGAGCTCGAACGGCATGAATCCGAAAGCTTGCTCGCGTTTGCCTGCTAACACATTATTTCTCTTATAAACGAAATATTTGTACCTCACTTGTGTCATAATACTCTCATAAAAAATGTTTTGTGTGAGCAGCAGTGTTTTGTCGCAGCTCTGCTGGTGGAAGCCGGCAAAGTAAAATGATCCATGTGCTCTCATAATCATAATCACATTATGGCTGGGCAATATGGCAGAAAATATGGCTTTTTTTTTCATAACGTTTGACCGATTCTCGATTTTTATGTAGTCAACTTGAAAATGTAACTACAACATGATTCAAGTAACTTCTTCTTTATTAATCCTCTAGTTAAAGAAAATTCTATCCCAAGTGCAGCGCATGAAGTTGTCAACATGATGTAAATGTTAAACAAATTACTTGTTTAATATTTTTGCAGAAAAGATGCATGAACTACATCTTTTTATGCTACATATATGTTCAGAAATAATATTAGGAAAATGCTTTGAAAATTCTCAAAAATCAGGGTAATTCAAAGTGACTGAAGCTATAACACCAGTAGACTATTATTAAATATAAATGTTCTGTAAAAAGTCTGTCACCGTGATGCAAACATGACATATCAGACATACAGCAGTAGTTCTGCACAGGTGTTTTCATTCACTTGAGCTGCTTTTCCGGTGTTGTTTTTCTATGTAGGGTAGGTTCAAGTTAAAAGAAGTTCAGCTCTAGACTGCGACAGTTTTTTGAGAATGTGCGAGTTAAATTTTGATGTGGTCACATTTGTGCGAGTGCATGGTCTGCGCAGCTCCAAAGCGTCTGCTCCATACAGCGTGCGCTGCAGAGCCACGGCTCATCGTAGCAGGAGTCAGATTTCACCGCTCACGTGAAGAGAGGCGCTGTCGCGAGCGCTTCAGGTGCAGAGCCTGGTTTATACTCGCCGCGTCAGCACGAGCGCGAAGGTGCACGGCAACAATGATGCGAATATGAGGAAAGGATGGCAGACGGAAGATTTGGTTTTCACGCTTCTTAAACCAGAGAAGATTAACTTGTTGGTATTTTGTCGTAGTTCACTGACGAGCTAGGCGATATCAATAATCGAAGATGAACACGTGTATTAGCTCTGTGTATTAACCGCCGCTCCATCTGAAAGATCACTGCTAATCACGAAACCGGCTTTACTGACGAGATGCGCATGATAATCGAATACGATTAATTGCACAGCCCTATTTTGCAGTGTTAAGGATTAATTGTTCATATAAACATCTATCGATTATGGGAATGATTGCAAATTGACATCCCTAGTTGGGATGCAATTCAGTTTACCTTCAATAGCAACAGTAATATGTAAAAAGTGTGGATCAGGAAGTGAATTTAACTTTTTACACCATAAAAATAAGAGTTTTATTTTAAAATGTGGTGTTTGTAGATCGTGGTTAACCACAAACTGCTTCTGACGGGTCACATGACCTGGCACCATCCCCACAAATGTCAGGAGCCGTCTTACACCTGATCAAATCACTAGTGATTATGTGGAGTTCCTCACTGTGTTCCTCGTTCGTTTCTCCTAAGATTTAATGCCAACTGTTGCTTGTAGTGGGCAAACAACTGCCAGCCGCTGTTGAAGCCATTATTGAATGGAAGTAGTGACAGATATTTTCTTAAGTGTATTACATTATCATAAAAAAAGTTATGCTTTATTTGTCAGTGTCTTTGTTACAGTGTAATTGTACATGTAAGTATCAGTAATATAAATTGATAACATACTCTTAATAGTTAGGATTAGATTTGTTTAGTTGCAGTCTGTGCATCAGTTGTTGATTTGGATGTTCAGACATTTGTACTCAATGTATGCAAAACTAATTATTATTACTACTGTAATGAATTACGTTACTGGAGAAACTCAGTATGGCCACGTACACACTGCAAGTTTCAGGGAGTGAGTCCCGTAAATTATAGTTCTATGTGTGTACGAAACAGCACTCATGAAATTTGAGATTTTTTGCCATTTTTTTGCTAAAGACTCTTTTTGTCCGTCGATTTTTATCTAAACTACCGCTGATAGATGTGTTGCGCTTTATGCTCCGGAGGCTGCTTTAGAGAGCGCGGTCTTGCAGTGTTGCCATGTCCTCATGTTTACAAGCGCTTTTAGGCATGTTGTTTGGTCTTAGCTCATAAAGATAGGCGCACTATGTAGTTAATAAAGTGGTCTGTTGCGGATATGAGAGATGCAGATATGAGATTTGTGTTTTTTGGTGCTTGTTTGTTGTCGTTTTTTTTTTCTCTTTTAAAGATCTGGCAACACTGACACTTTACCACAGGGCTCATGAGCGCAGCTAGCCCAGTGTCAAAATAGGGGCTTTCACACCGCGTAGTTCTAGGAGCTAGCTAGCAGGGTAGTGAGTGGAGGACGCTGTGATCAGCTGTTTTTGTTGCGTGTCGTGGATTTCATGATAACTGAAATGGAATGTCAACGCACAATTTACACGATTGCAAGAGCAAAAAGTTGGGCTAAGAGAATAAATTCTTTGACAGCTTGCAGTGTTGTATATCATCGAAGCTGAGAAAAGAACACAACACTGCAGACAGCGGGTAAATGCCGTTATCGCTGTTTTCAGTGTTCGTGGAGTAGGCTTAATATTAGGTGTGTAACGATAAATCGATTAATCTAATACATCACAATTCTCTCTGAAATCGATTCTGAGCTTAGTTTTAACAGCAGATGGCACTGCAGGCTTTAGAAACAGCTTGCTTTCAGTTCCTTACACACACACACACACACACACACACACACACACACACACACACACTACTTGAACTTATAATCATTCATAAAGTTCAAAAAGGCTGAGGCAAATTACAAAAGTGTTCACAGTGGGTTGTTTACATTAATCTTGCAGTATAAAAGCAGAGGTACATGTAACCACTCAGTTGAACACACAAGCGGTCTTCTTTGTGAGCACTTGAGTTTGCAGTTTAAAAACTGGCCTAGAGCGCCATCTGCTGTTAAACACTAAGTTCAGAGTCGATTCAAGAGAGAATCGTGATGCATTAGGAAAATCACAGAACCGATCCATTAAACGATTTATCGTTACACCCTTACTAAATATGTTTACATGGCTTTTTAAAAATGCCGGTGTTTCGTGGGCGTTTGGCCAATCAGCGTACACTTACGTCACTGATAGTTCCTATAGAACTGTTTCAGACCCTGCTCTGAAGTAGGAACTAATTTAGTTCCTCCAAACAGAGTTCCTGGAGCTAAAACCGTTCCTAGTTCCTGCGGTGCGAACACGCCAAAAAATGTGTAGTTCCACAATTAGTTTGGGTGCTATGAAAAGCTTCCCGCGGTGCGAAAGGCCCTGTTGTGCTAAGGCAAGTTTATTTATATAGCACATTTCATACACAGCGGTAATTCAAAGTGCTTTACATAAAAGGAAGTAAAATGGTCATTACAAATAATAATAATCACAACAATAAAAACAAAGTGATTTAAAAATTCATTTAAAAAGAATTTAAAACATTTAAGAATAGAAAGTGATTATAGTGCAATCAGTTCGGACGTAGCACAGTGCTCATTCAACAAATGCACAGCTAAACAGATGAGTTTTGAGTCTGGATTTAAATGTGGCTAATGTTTCAGCACATCTCATCTCTTCTGGAAGCTGGTTCCAACTGCGGGCGGCATAATAGCTAAAAGCGGACTCCCCTTGTTTTGTGTGAACCCTTGGTATTACTAACTGACTCGATCCTAATGATCTGAGTGGTCTGTTAGGTTTATATTCAGTGACCATATCTGCAATGTATTTAGGTCCTAGGCCATTTAGAGATTTATAAACGAGTAAAAGTACTTTAAAATCAATCCTAAATGTAACTGGGAGCCAGTGTAAGGACCTGAGGACTGGTGTGATATGCTCAGATTTTCTGGTTCTAGTCAGAATCCTGGCAGCAGCGTTCTGGACGAGCTGCAGCTGTCTAATGGTCTTCTTTGGAAGGAGACCCTTACAATAATCCACCTGCTGGTGATAAAGGCATGAACAAGTTTCTCCAAGTCACAAAACTGGACACTAAACATCTAATTCTTGCAATGTTTTTGAGATGATAGTAAGCTGATTTAGTTACTGCTTTGACATGGCTACTAAAACTAAGGTCTGACTCCAGAAACACCCCAAGATTTTTGACTTGGTTTTTAGTTGTTTGACTCCTGGAGTCAAGGTATGCATTCACCTTGAGAACTTCATCTTTGTTTCCAAATGCAATGACTTCAGTTTTCTCCTTATTTAACTGAAGAAAGTTCTGGGACATCCAACAGTTTATTTCATCAATGCATTGGCAGAGGGATTCAATGGGGCTGTAGCCATTTGGAGATAAGGCTCGGTAAATCTCGGAAAAATACAGGTAGCGACAACCGCATTTACAGAAATTCTACACAGTGTGTACGGAACCGAACTGAACAATTAGCTGTTAATGACGTATTTGAACGTGCATCAGAAATGTCTTCATCTGTATGTGAGATCCAAGAAAATAACAGTGAAAGAAGTCTTAACTTAGCACATTTTGACACTGGGCTAGCTGCGCTCATGAGCCCTGTGGTAAAGTGTCAGTGTTGCCAGATCTTCATAGAAAAAAACAAACAAGAAGCACAACCCCCCCCCCCCCCCCCCACTAAAACACCCAAATGCTTTGTTTTATAAGACCAAAAAAAAAATCATCTCTCATATCCGTGACGGACCACTTTATTAACTACATAAAGTGCCTGTCGTTATTAGCCAAGACCAAACAACATGCCTAAAAGCGCTTGTAAACATGAGGACATGGCAAGACAGCACTTTCTAAAGCAGCCTCCGGAGCATAAACAAAGCGCAGCACGTCTATCAGCGGTAGTTTAGATAAAATCGGCGGACAAAGTCTTTAGCCAAAAAATGGCACATAAACGGCCTATAAGTCGCCAGAGAGAAGTAGATCACTTCACCAGAAGATCCAGTTGACATTTTTGATCGTTATGAGCTCAGAAAAAAATGAAACATGCGTGACTGAATTGTTCCTAATAAGATCAGTAACATGCATTCAGAAAACAGCATGAATTTTAATTTCATGCTTTAAATAAATCTGAATTTTGCACTCAACTTTCCACTCGTTCCAAGGAATTGCATTCGTTATTCCCTATCTGTCTGTTCTTCTGGACTAATTATGCATTATCAACATTTAATGACATTTAATTTTTGATGCTTTGCCTTCAAAAGAGCTTGATGTTTCCACTCCCCTTTTCGCTCACTTCAAATAATTGCAATCATTTATTCTTGTGCTTGTTCTTATTGGTCTGTTTTTATTCTTGATCATTATTACATTTATTTTATTTCATGTGTTTCAGACTATAAGAAACTGTACTTGAACGCATCTTTTCTTCTCTTAACAGGTCTTGACAATATCTTGGAAGTGTTTCTTGAAACACAAGTTCTGGAGGATATCAGGCTTTTAAAAGGTATGTTTCTCTGAGATGATATTCCAGTAGTTCATAAATGAACACAAAGGCATTGTTTACTGTAACTGAAGGCAGTAAATGGAAATGTGTGTGAGGAAGCTCAATAGAAAACAAAGTGCCTTTAAACACTCAATTAAAATCACATCATTCACTTTGCCATTACAGTAGAAAAGTAAATGTGTTTTATGCTTTAATATTAAGTCGTGAACCACATTCATGTAGTCTCTGCATGCCTCCATTATTAAACATTTTACGGGACTGCGCTGCATTTTCTATCTTCAGACAAACTTTTCCAGGTGAGATTACTTTTTAAAACTCTGGATAAAACCTTTAAAGGAACACTCCACTTTTTTTGGAAATAGGCTCATTCTCCAACTCCCTCAGAGTAACATGGCCGCAGCAGGCGCAGTGATATATTACGCAGCGCCTGAAAGTAGTCCCCAGCTAGGTAACTAGTTATAATATAGCTGGGGACTACTTTCAGGTGCTGCGTAATATCACTGCGCCTGCTGCGGCCATGTTACGGCAGCAAAGTTCCTTGATTATTACGCCGGAATGAGAGTATAGTTCTTAATCATATCAGCCTAGAAAATCGCAACTTTTCATTTTCCGCCGGTCTTAGTACACGATATAACTACAGAAGAGTCAAGTTTTAAATAGGAAAACTATCGAAACTCTTTGATCGTTTTTGAACACGATGCTACTGGTCTAATAGGATTCAATGATCTATGCTAAGCTATGCTAAAAGTGCTATCGCCAGACCCGGAGATCGGCTGAATGGATTCAAAAACGGTAAAACTCTACTTATTAACTCTGGGGGAGTTGGAGAATGAGCCTATTTCCAAAAAAGTGGAGTGTTCCTTTAAGAATTTGTCAGCTATCCACATTTTCCTGCCAGTGGAAATGGACAGTTCTTATACCTTTATTAGACGTGTGCCGGTATTTGGTAATGCGATATATCACGATAATAAAAATACACGATATTGTTGTCGTGGGCACTTCAAAATACAGAGAATACTTATTTATTACAAATTATTC
This sequence comes from Acrossocheilus fasciatus, assembly GCA_036784905.1. NCBI lineage: Eukaryota > Metazoa > Chordata > Actinopteri > Cypriniformes > Cyprinidae > Acrossocheilus > Acrossocheilus fasciatus. The sequence continues at coordinate 1,161,363 of CM071950.1, forward strand.
CGAATTTTGAATGCATTTTAAGAATACTTTCCCATCAGCTGGTCACAATGCTGTATTCTGCGTCAAAGATGCATATGCGCTCTGATGCAAACTAGCTGTATGAGAAGCGCATGGCGGAACAGCAGAAATGCAGCCGCTACTTTCGGTTTCTGATTTTTGTATTTGATAGTGTTCTTCACAGCGCCAAATACTCAAATATTTAGACTTAAAGGAGTAGTTCATTTTCAGAACAAAACAGATAATGTTCTCACCCCCTTGTCATTCAAGATGTTCATGTCTTTCTTTTTTCAGTCGTAAAGAGATTTTTTTTGAGCAAAACATTTCAGGATTTCTCTCCATATAATGGACTTCTATGGTGCCCGCGAGTTTGAACTTCCAAAATGCTGTTGAAATGCAGCTTCAAAGGGCTCTAAACGATCCCAGCTGAGGAAGAAGGGTCTTATCTAGCGAAACGATTGGTTGTTTAAAAAAAAAAAAAATTACAATTTATGTAATTTTAACCTCAAACACTTGTCTCATCTAGCTCTGTGTGAATTCTGTGTATTCCGGTTCATGACAGTTAGGGTAAGTTGAGAAACTCCCATCTCGTTTTCTCCTCCTACTTCAAAATCGTTCTACATCGCTGTTTTACCTTTTTTTTTTTTTTTTTTTTTTTTTTTTTTTTTTTTTTTTTTTTGTAAAGGGCGTTTGACCTTCTTTGCATGTTCACTTTGTAAACACTGGATCAGTTCTTCTGCAGTGATGTTGGAGGAGAAAACGAGATGGGAGTTTTTTGACTTACCCTAACTGTCATGAACCGGACTACACAGTTCACGCAGAGCTAGACAAAATGAGCGTTTGAGGTTAAGTATATAAAATGGGTCAATCAATTATTTTTGAGCACTTATTGCACTGAGCAATTTACTGACACACACCTGTTTACATTTTCGCACGACAGGGCAGCTCACTTCTTCTGAACATGCAAAATGCACATTTATTATTTATTATTAGATTTGTTTGCCTCTCTGTGCCCACATCAATTTCATTGATATTTTACTGTTTCTGTTGTCAGACAACGGAATGAACATAAAATAGTGACTGAAACGCGACCCATTAAGGCTAAGCTACATAACCAGCTCTCCCTTCCAAGATGTTTATCTGTACAGAAATCCTGATAATCAAGCTGTCGTCTGATTAAAATCAAATACACATAAGATGACAGTAGCTGTGCTGTGATTTCGGTTATCTTTATCTATGTAAAATTAGAGAAGCAACAATATCTGTGTTTAACTGAAAGCACTGCTCCTCTCCGCCGCTCGCTGAACAGAGCAGACGCACAAAGAGAGAAAGAAAGGGGAGTTTGTGCGCGCTGGGACAGCAAGACCTCGCGCGGCAGTACCAGCGAGTCTCAGAAACTAAGTTTTTTATATTTAAATATATTTTTTATTTTTGGAAAATAACTGATCGTTTCACTAGATAAGACCCTTCTTCCTCAGCTGGGATCGTTTAGAGCCCTTTGAAGCTGCATTTAAACAGCATTTTGGAAGTTCAAACTCGCGGGCACCATAGAAGTCCATTATATGGAGAGAAATCCTGAAATGTTTTCCTCAAACAGAATTTCTTTATGACTGAAGAAAGAAAGACATGAACATCTTGGATGACAAGGGGATGAGTACATTATCTGTATATTTTTGTTTTGGAAGTGAACTACTCCTTTAATAGGCTATTTATTTTCAAACTTTTACATTTTTAATCTGGACTACAACGTGCCATTGACATGGTTTGAAGGTCTTTTGATTCTTTAATGGTGTGTTCACACCAGACGCGAAGGGAATATGCGCATCGTGTCACTCGCTCTAGATTACTCGTGTCACTCGCGTGAATAAAAACATAGCACGATCAGCCATGGTGGAGATAACTACAATCGCTGTTTGTACCTGTTCACAGCACCATCCAGAGGAGGATGAGTAACGTTAGGATCCTGCGTTCATGCGTTACATTTTACTACTGTATATGCACTGATATAATTATTATTATTTCTTATTGATAGCGGCACCTCTGTATCCATAATAAAATACAACTACCACTACAACTGATTTTAATGGTTTTCTCTGCTATCATAACAGGCTACAATAATGCTCTCTTCCATTTTCTGATTCAACCGGACGTGTCAATAAGCTCTTTGTTGATTGGCTTGCTTGAGAAGGAGTCATGCAAATTTTCCGCTCGAGTTGAAATATTTGAACTTGTGCCGAAGACGCGATTGAGGCGAATATCGTGCGTTCGTGGCAAACGCGTTGTGCATTTCACATCGCCCAGTGTGAATTCGCCTCTATTTGCGTCTTTGCATTGACTTTGTATGTAATCTACTCGTGAGAATAATTACTTTCGCGTTTGGTGTGAACACACCAGAAGTCAAGTCACATTCATTTATATAGAGCTTTTAACAATACAGACTGTCACAGCAGCTTTACAGTGTTAAATAGGAAAATAGTGTGTAACAATGCAAAAGGACAGCAGTAAACACTCAGTTTTCAGTTAAAGGCAGTTCATCATTGAATTCAGTGATTATCATCGTCCAGCTCAGTTCAGTTTAAATAGTATCTGTGCAGTCAAGTCGACGATATCGCTGGAAATGAAGTGTCCCCAACTGAGCAACCCAGAGGAACCAAGACTCCATCAGTGACAGAATGGAGAAAAACCCTTGGGAGAAACCAGGCTCAGTCGGGGGTCAGTTCTCCTCTGACCAGACGAACCAGCAGTTCGTGGAGAGGACTCATCTGGTTCCTGTGGTCTTCTCCCGATGGCCGTCTTTATTGTTTGGTCACACTTTACATTAGTTAACATAAACTGCCAATGAAAAATTCTTCTAAACATTCATTAATCTTAGAGAATTCCAATATTTAATAACATGCTGTTAAAATCAAAAGTTGCAACTGCGTAATTTAATGAGCTAACATGAACTAAGAGTTGTTGTTTTTTTTTATTGTTTTTTTTTTTTTAACAAATTAATTCTGTAGCAAATGTAGCTATTGCTCATTAACTAAGGTTAACTAATGAGATCTTATTGTAAAGTGATACCTATTGGTCTTTTATAATTCTTTTGCACTATAATCTGTGTATTGCTTTATTGTATTTAAATGTTCAGTTATTTTTGTTATAAGAAAGTTATTAAACCTGTTAAACTGTATGACAACACTTTTTGCAACTAAATTTCAATATCGTTATTATACCGTTATAAAAGCATTGGCAGTTAATCGCAACATGAAAATTTGATCACGGCATATCTTTATGGAATGTTGCAGTATTTATCAATTAAAAGCATTATATACACTACATTGCCAAAAGTATTGGGTCACCCTTCTATTGAACAGGTTTGACTACTTTAGTAATTTCCATGAGCACAAATCTTAATGTTTAAGCATATAATGATATTCCAGGGAATTGTGTGCTTCTAATTTTAAAGCAACAGTTTGGACAGGACCCTTTTCTATTCTAACATGACAGTGTCTCTGTGCATAAGGCAAGGTTCAAAAAGAAATGATTGATTGAGTCAGTGTGGAAGAACTTGACTGGTCTGCAGAAAGCCAAGTCCTGATCCAAGCTGAACACCTCTGCTGTGACTTTATATGCAGATCTTGAGCCAAAAACTCATCACCAAACACCAGTGACTTGTACATATGGGATACAGTCATTTTAGACACTTCCAAAACTGTTGCACCAGATATGGAAATACAGTTTTTAAATGCATGAATTATGTTTCCATCTTTGTTGCCACAGTTTTGGAAGTGCTTTTTCTGTTCTAAAGAAGGGGGTGTCCCAGTATGTTTGTCCATATAGTGTATGTCCCCTCTTGGACATCTTTTCACTGATGTACCAGCATGAGGGCTGCGCAATAATGTTGTCCAGTGGCCAGACGAGTTTCAATCCGTTCCCTCATAGGGCCCTATGAAATGCATTTCATTTCTTCCATCTTATTTTTTCCAAATTCCCTGTTTTCCGTTGTAATTTCTTGATTCCATTTTTTTTTTTAATGGTAAAATTACATATTAATCAAAGCATGTCTAATTAATTAAAATCTTGAAAGTTATACAATTTAACATCAATTTATGAAATGCCCCCCCCCCCACTTTGTTTTTTCAAACTCTGTTAAAGCATGTCTAATTTAAATGCATGCATTTTTTTTTTTTTCTCATTCTCTTTTGTATTTTGTATTTACATTTTAATTCTTCAATCTTCAGAAGAATTCAAATCAAACTAACTTTTATTTTTTGGCAAACAAAGGGGATGTACTATTGAAATTAAAACATGGGAGAAATATTGTGTGATTTATGATTCCTTAATTAAATAGTTTTAATCATTTTAGTAGTAGTATTACGCACATTCTACTAAACAATAGTAATATTTCTGGCACAATGTCTTCTAGTTAAACCTAACTTATGTTGGCGGGTTGCGGTGAATACCTTCAGATTTCTGTGTGTATATGATATGACGATAGTTATTCTCAAATGAGGACGGTAAAATGCTCATGAAGTGACTCTCAGAGCATGCATCAGTATGTGTGTAGTAACGAAACCGTGCATCTGCGCCATTCACACACGCAGAGACACTCAGAACATGCAGGATTCATATTTCCATTCTTTTTGCTGCTTAGTATTTACACAAACTAGTCAATATTGTGATTTGATTTAAGAGTACTGAGTGACCTACTCATTTTGGCAAATTCGTGACATTGTGTTATACAGTTCTGTGTTCATGACTGGATTCCTTCTGCTTTTTCCACTTCACGGAAATCAGAAGAAATTAGCAAACAACATCCGTCTGACAACCCAGTCATTTTCTGATGGGCAAAATCACGTCCTGTCAAGTTTTCCATCATTTGGACAGGCATAAATGCAGTCACTCTCTGAACACTTGAAATGGATTATTATTGGCTAGTTTTTTATTATAATTTTTTTTTTTCATCAGCTGGAAATCTGAATCCATCAAACTTCAAAGATCATTTACTGTGCCAGACTTTTAAAAAGAAATTAAAATGCCATATTACCCATATTTTGTATTTTAGACACGTAACTCTCGTCACTTCCCACTTGCCCTCATGTCATTGCAACGATATGTGAAAGATATATTAAATGTTTTCATTTTAGTTTTATAAATGTTGAAACCTCTGCCTCTGACGGTAACCCTCCACTCACACACAGCCGGTTTTATTTGGATAAGAGCGATTATAGGAGGAGAAAAGTGTGATGAAACCTGCAGAACCGACTAAATCCCACAGTCGTAGATGTAAATGTGGCATTGAGTCTGAAGTGGCAATGATTGACGTAGTGATGCAACGGATAGGACAAAAAATAAATAGATCTGTGCATTAAGTCTTGGAGTATTAATGAAGTTTTTCACTTGACACGTTTAAATTAATATTTACTTAACTGACCGATATTTGAAGGTAATTCATAATGTTTAATGTGTTACTTACCCTATTATTATTATTATTATTATTATTATTAGCAATAATTCATTTATTTCATGTAGTTCCAGTATGTGCTGTGGTATTAAAATTGGTAAAGGGAACCATTTGTCAGTATAGCAAGAGCAATTTTAAAGGCTTCTGGAGAGAGGAATGTGTCACTTACACTGTAATTAAATTAAAGATGTCCTGGGAAATGATCTCTGGATGTGTCAGAAAGATGTACAGTTTTCCCTCGGCATCTGGAGTCTGCCTCCATTCACAATCATTGGCTGCAAATCTGTCTCTTATTGCATGGTTCAAATACTACGTACAAAAGAGTTGTGTGTATTCTGATCATCCTTCTTTTCTGAGTTATGAATGGTAGATTGGTAGGTTGTTCTGGTCATTTCCTCTGTGGTCAGGTTTAATCAGGTTTAAAGAAATCATATTTTGCATAAGAAATCATTAGGATCATAAGAATGGAATTGATATAGGCGTGCTTGTCCTCCTGTGAGTCCTGTCCTCGTGAGAAACAAACACGATGTGTAATTAGTCTGATTGTGTTAAAGTGACCCTCCGCTGAACCCCTGTCAGGTTTTGCCTGTGCTGCTGCCGTCAGTGATCACACCGAGGAAATCATGGACCGTCCATGCGTTTATATAATAAGCTGTATTGTCACCCAAAAGGGTTTCATTATGACCTCAGAAGTTATTCAGTCATGAAATAGGAGAGGTGTGGGATGCTTTTTCAGTGCTGTCAGAATAACTGACACTTAGGGCTGGGCGATTATGGCCAAAAAATCCATACCGATAATTATCTGTCTTGATAAATGTCAAATCTTCATTAATTGTAGCAACAAATTACTTTAATCATTGGTCCTCCATAGTAGCATACATTTAAATCATGATAATCACAGTTAAAACCACACATAGCACCTCAATACCATGGTAAAAATATAACTCTGCTTTTTATGTATCTGTATGAAAAACAGTAGTCTAAAGACATTTCGTATAAATGCACAAATGCTATTGATTAATAACAAAAACACGGTTTTGCATTTTTAATAATTATTTATAATTATATAAATAATAATTTATAGTCATAATTATATCCCATTACTCCTTTTAAGAAATGTAAATCATGTCTACATTAATAATATAATAAGTCGATGCAAATACCTATATTTTTGTATAGTTGTATTATCATTGAGTACTCGTTTATAATCCTCTAGGGCTGCCCTCGACTAAGGATTTTTCTGGTCGTTTATTTGGAGCATTAGTTGACTAATCGCGCATTTATTAATAAACCATGTAAATCATAATAATGAGCCTTTAATTGCCTACATAGCCTAATAAGCGCTCGTGTGCATGCATGAGCTTGCCACAGCACAGCGACAGAATGAATGATTATGAATGTGTCGGGAAAAACAGTGAGGAGGCTGCATTAACATTTTAATAATGTATTAATAGACTAGTGCTTTGTTCTCGTTTAAGAGAGGAAGTCGGTGACTCTTGACTCGTCGTCTCCGCAGTAGTGATGCACCTGTGCATCTTTCATACGGATTACATAATTTGAGAATATTTGTCTTCCATTTGAACTGGTTTATTTGAAAGTAGACATTTTGCTCTCTATAGATTTATTTATGTCTGTAAGGTAAAGATATACACAGTTTTGCGCTCAAGTTCACAGAGACGGAGACGCCAGAAAGCGCATCCTGTTTGCTTTCATTATTTTACAAAAGTGCATTTTGTTGTTATTGTGAGCACACACAAATAAACAATCTTTACAGATTTGAAAGATGTATTGCTCTTATGTGTATGAGCAAAAATGAGGGAGTATTTTAAGAGCAAGTGAGCGCGGCGGCGCCTCCATCTGTCCTGCAGGGAGCGCTGTTCAGCTCCTCGCTCCACACACACTTGAACAGCACACATTTCTCTGTTAACATTAGATTGAGCGGCCATGTTAAGTTGCTAATACTTACATATTTGAAAAGCCGTATTTGAGGTCGATGAATGATAGGCGAGCGTTCTGCTGTACTGTATTACCACAAAGACCAGCTGTTAACGATCTGTCTGTCACGGACTGTGTGACTTCGCCTGTGGATTTTTTTTTTTTATTTTCTTTTTCTGTGACCTAATAAAATTTTGGTTGACTATTAGGGGGCAGTAGGAGTGTAATGATTCATCGATAGGGATCGATACATCAATGCGATGTCTGACAATACGATGCATTGATGCCACACGTAAAATATCATTATCTATATTATAACTGGGCACCTTTATTTTGGCACTGTCCACATTTTCACAATGTCCGTCTGTGCATTACTGCCAACTCACTTGCACTTTTCATTCAAACTCACGTGTCAGGACTCGATTATAAGGACTGCCCAAAGGCACAAGGCGAGCATAAAAGACGCTCGGGATTGTTGGTGGAACAGTCAAAATGCGTGTTTTGGCAAATATACTAGTAAACACAGTCGGTTAGGCAGATGTCTTAACGTAAACAGTTGAGAAAGAAAACGCATATGTATCAGTATTAAATCCGTGCTTTCATTCTTAGTGAAAGCAAACTAATCATAAATCTAATGCTGTCAAAGAAAAACACAAGTGCTCACTGTTCCTGACTAAATAACCTTTGTAACATGAAACATTATTAATCTATATTTATTCTGTGAAGACTATGCAGTTATTTTACATTTAATTATTACAGTTCTGTAGTATACCTGAGAATTTCTTTTAGCCTGAGCTGAAAAACCTGAAAAGCACTGTTTATTGAACTTGTGTCTTTGTTCTGTTGTATTTATTTTCTGCTATTGCTTCCAATTTGTTTATCTGTAGAAAAGATTTTTAGTACTGAGCCCATAGCAGCCAGAATTGTTTTTACAATTGTTTATTTTCTTTATTTAAAAAAAAAAAAAAGTTTATAGGCCTTTTTTTTTGTTGTGAATGTCCCAAAATTTCAGATAAATGATCATGTTATATATTTTGGTTGCATTTTGTGAGTTAAAAAAAAAATGTAGCTGGTTGTTTAAATAGGTATATAATTTCATATCTAAATATTGATCGATATACTCCTGAATCGAATCATAATTGTATCGTAGAATTTGAGGTTTCGGCAAATATCGTATTGCTGGGTATGAGAATCGATATCGTATCATGACGAGCCATCTGATTTACAACCCCTAAGATATCGTAAAGTCATAGAAATGCTATCTTTTTTTTTCTCTCTTGCTATTGTGGCAAATGAAAATGCAGAAATTATATTTGTTCTAGTTTTCTGTTCACCACCATAAAAGTTAACTATGATGATACACGGGGTAAGTTTTTGAGCAATTTTGCTGGTCAACTTTTTTTGAGCAGCGTTGCATGGGCACTTTCTCACTGAGAATGGGTAACAAATTTCTATATGGATACTTTAGATTGGTCGACTCATGGGTCCTGTGTCTCACCTTGTTGCCCGTTGACGGCAACATTACCCAAAGTTGCCCGGCAACATTGCTCCAAAAACTTGCCCCATGTATCATCAGCCCTCCGCTTCTGAAAACCCCAGAAATTTGAAAAAGGTCAATTTGGTGAAGATCTGTTGAGTATGAGAGATCTCTAGAGTATGCTTTACTCTAGTTGGATGATCAACATGACAAATTCAAAACATCTGGTCCAGCCAATGTCACTAGACCAAAAGTGTTCAGAGATTCAACAAAAACAGTATCCTCTTTGAACTGATGGTGGCACTAGAGATCGATTACACTGGTCTAAGGATGCTTTTGATTGACTGTTTCCATCTTTGACACAGTCACACTATCCAAAATGGACTGCTAATTGGGCTGTAAAACTGGTAGTTTTTTTTTTTTTTCCAAGTTCCCTTTCTTGCACACACAGTTGAATTTTGCCTCTTCTTTTGGATCCACAGATTGTAAGCCTGCAAGTGTGTCAAATTGGTCATTTGATGAAAATTGTCTTTTCTGCTGCTTAAGACGAGAAAAAGTGAAGGTAGTTTTTTTTTGTTCATTTACACTTTCCCCCCTTTTCCTGATATGTCAAGACACCTTGGAAGAACCATTTTGATCTTTTTTTATTTTTTACCTTAGGCTATCTGTTTTTCCTGTACTAGCTATACTATTGATTTAAGTCATGTGGATACAGTGCTTTCAGTGTTAATTTCATTTTCCATGGTTTTGGAATAAATTTCAAGTTGCATGTGTCTCCTGAAAATATGTGAAAACACGCACCTCAAACCTTTATTCTCTTTGTATTTTCCCCCCATGAACAGGAACATGTAGTTGCACTCAACAAACAAATTGTGGACAGTGGAGGAAAACCTTTACTAGGTAAAGATCCTTCTAATATCAGCAGACTTGAGTGGCAATCAGAGGAGTTCCTGAATGCAGTGTTACACAGCAAAGGTGAGTATAGCAGCACATAGTCAGTCATTGTGTGAAAATGAATGGTCAGACATGGTGCATAAAAGTGATGGAAATGACTGCAACTTTTGCTGTAGTAAGAGTTATTGGCACTGTCCAGAGTAAGTTAGTTTTAATGTGCATTTAGCAGAGCTATAATAAAGTTTTATTTACCCCAATCTTGAGTTTTCCTTTCTACTCTGTTCTTATCAAAGTGTCCTATTTCCTGGACATTCAAATGAAGTCTTTGTCAACCGTGAGGTTTATTTTCAGACTTTGATGTTTTTTCATGTTCGCTTTAACAGAATACACGCCAAGAATTCCAGATCCACACATCCCTGTGGTGGCTTGTGGTATCTTGCAGCAGATGATTAATGAGTTAGCATCACATTATACCTCAAGAAACAACTGCTCTCAGGACTCTCTTCAGAACAATGGAAAAAAGGACCAAAGCCTTCTGAAAGCTAGCTGTATCACTTCATCCACTGCTGTCAAAATAGACTCCGTTGCTTCTGCTCAGAAAAAGTTAATCATGGTGGACCAAGATGCCCCGCTGGACCTCTCTCTGAGAAAGATCAAAGTGGAGGACTTTGAGCAAGGTGCAGTATAGAATTATAAATGTATAAAGAGCTACTTGTTTTAGAAATTGGTTTATCTTAGTTTTGAATGATTTGTGTCTCTTCAGATGGAGTTCTTGATCTTTCGACTAAGAAGAATTTTAACAAAGGTCATGCATCTTTAAGGAATTCTCATGTCGGCCCAGCTACACAATTGGTCAAAAGGTAGATCAGGATATATACAGTCTCTTTTTACCATACTTTACCACATTTAACACACATTTCAGTATTATACAGTTGAGAATGTCTTATATTTCTAATATGTTTGCCTGGTCTTTCAGGGACTCCATCGACCGGAATCTTGCTCAAGGAAAAGATCTACAGTCTGTGAACACTTTGGAGCAGTTCATGTCAAAGCTGTGTTTGCACCACCAGCACCAAATAGTTGATGCATTAGGCCTCTTGCAAAGCGAAGTCAAGACTGTGGCTGCTTCCAACCCTTTCCAAGCACCCACTCCAGATTTGTCTGAGAAGCAGGCGACAACCAGCTGCAGTTATGCATCATTTGAAACCAGCTCTCAGCAGTCTGAGAGAACCTGCTCCGTGGATGCTGCTGTGAGCATTAGTAAGACTCAAGAGTCATCTGTTGTCAGGACCGGTCAAAAGCCTACTGCAGAGGTGTTAAAGGCTGATGTTTCCAGTATTGCACGGGTAATGACTGAAAAACAAGTTGACCTTGGCAAGATGGAAGTTTTGTCATCTTCATCTTGTGGAACAGGTGTTGAATGTGGAAATGTAAGCTCTGCAGCAAAATTGTTTGTCATGACAAAGACAACTACTGATAATCTGGGAGCAAAAAAAGTGTTTGGTTCAAGCATTCAGCAAATTCCAAGTAGCAATTCTGTAAAGACGTGTCTATGCAGTGCGGAGCGATGCTTGCCAACTGGTACTGCGGAGTCTGATCATGCAGGTTTGTCTAAATGCACACAGAAGTGCTTTGCACAAAATGAAAATGCTGTTGTAAAACCGTCCACAATTCAAAATACATCAAGTGTTGTTGTACCAATATCGCCAAGAACAGCCAGGAAAAGCAGAAAAGGTTCTTGCCTTATACAAACGAATGGCTCTCTAAGTTGTCTCATAAATGATCCCGATAGCCATTGTGACCTAGTTTATATTAGAAAATCAATTACAGAATGTCAGCCTCAATCTCGTAATCGACAGCATCCACGACAAAATGCCCGAAAGAGCACAAGGGGGCACAAATATGTGGAGGAGTACCTAGAACTAAAAACCGTCCGTACGTTAGCTCCTAAATCGATAGGCAATTCCAGTGGGAATTGTCCAGCTCATATGCTAGACATGCACACCTCAGTGACTCCGAAGCAGGTTCTTTCTAAGTCTGGCAGTGTACCTCTAGTAAACACACCTTTTGCAGGGGACTGCATGAAAAATGTCATTCCAAAATTACCATCGGAGCAGATAGCGGAGAATGAAATGCCAGGAGACGTCGTAAAAGTAACAAGTCTGGGTCTGATGGTTGAAACCAGTCAGACGGGTGAAAGTAATGGCCAAATATTCACTGAACTGTCAGATAATCAGACTGAATTAACCATGCAACCAGATTTGATCTCCGAGAAACACATGGACACGGTAGAAGAAAGCACCGAAACAACAGAACTCACTGTACAGAAAGATGGATGTGACTCCCAAATTGGGCCCATGCCAGAAGAGGTGGTATGTGGTACAGAAAGAAAGGCTGAGTGTGAGGATGAATCATTGGAGCCATCACTGATCCATGTGTCCCCTACCATGGCCAATGAGTGCTGTACTGATGAAGTCGACATAGAACCAAGAAATGAAAGGGAAATAAAAAACCCCACGGAAGTCGAGGCTGCAGCAGATGTCCAGGAACAATCCGAGGCATCAGAAATAAAGGCAAGCACTGAGGAGGATAGAGGTGCTCAGGAACAAGTTGTACATGACACTGAAAGTAATCTCCAAACGGCAAACTCTTCCGATCAACCAGTGAAGAATCAAGAGGATTCAGTGGTGTCCAGCCTGACTGAAGTCTCTACTGTGCAACCACTTGTAAAATGTAAAGAGAAGGATGTGGATCAGCATACTTCAAAAGTTTTGAATGCAAAACATGCTGTGCCCTCAGACAGATGCTTGCGTAGTAGAAGTAAAGGCAACGTTGACGTAACGAAAGACTCTACGAAGTGTGGTGCTTCTGAACTTGTTGATCATGCCAATGATAAAAGCCCAAAGGCTCATTCTACTGAAACAAATGTTAATACTGAGCAGGAGCCTGATTTAAAAGCTGAAGACATTCTTGAAACGGCACCGGAGCTCCCGGCTGCCAAACCTTGTAACGGTCTGGTTGTGGATCATGCAGTCAAATCAAGACCAAAATCAAAATCCGCAACCGCTGTTGGGAGAGATGAGCATCCAAGTCCAGGCGACAAAGTGAATAATGATTTGCCAAGTGTTTTGTCACCTGAGGTTCTTCCAGAGACTGTAAGCACCACTTCCACCGAGAGTGGAAAGCACCACAAACTGAACAATCAAGCCTCTGAAAGCCCTGAAAGAATACCACTTAGAAACAAAAGTAGTCCCGTCGAGCTGTCTGTTAGCGGACCCTGTTCACCCAGCAAAAAGTCCCCACCAAGCTCTGAAAATATGCTTTTGAGAAGTAGAAGTAACACTGAAGAGCCTTTAAGTAGCAAGTCGATCAGTCCGACAGAAGGCCATTCAGAGAAGCAAGGGCAGATGCCTTTAAGAAATGGCAGCTCTATTAGTGAGCAGGCAACTAATAGAGATTTGAGTACATCTTCCGAGGCAGTAACGCATATGCCTCTACGAAGCCGAACTGTTAGCTCAATTAAACCGACTGTTACTAAAGATTCTCCTGTTAAAAGTTCCAGTAAAAGTTTCATCAGTGAACAACCTGTCAGTTCGCACTCCAGTACTACCTGTAGAAAAACCGAGGCCAATGGGCACATGCCCTTAAGAAGCAGTGCCAGTTTAATTCCAGAACAGCCCCGTAGCAACAAATCTGCTATCGTAGATGCATCCGAAAGCCCTGGACGCATGTCGTTGAGAAGAGGGAATGTAGCTAATGCTGAAAATTCCTGTGGCTCAACAACAACCCCTAGTAGAAATAAACGTCCTCTGAGACAACAAAGGGTTTCAGGATCAAGTGGGGAAGCTGAAGAAAGCCCCTTGAGTTCAAAACTCAAAATCCAAAATCAGAAGCATGTGGAGGCCCAAATAAGAGGCTCACTGAAATTGCCAGATGAACCCTTCCGCATAGCTAGTCTTCAGGCGACCGAACCTGTTGTTTGCAGTCCCCCCAAATTTTTGGAGGTGCTAAGGGGGGAAGAACACCAGCAGTTGATTTCAAATTTAAATTTGAAGTTTGATAAAATGCACAAAAGTTGGGTTCCAATGGACAAGGAGGGTCAGCCTGCACCAAAACCCAAAAACAAGGCAGATAGGCTTAAAGAAATATGGAAAAGCAAACGCAGAGTACGAAAGTCAAGGTCATTGGAACAACAAAAGTTATCCCCCGTGCAAATGCTATTCATGAAGCCCTTTGACTTGTCCAGTATCTGCAGGTGGTTCCTGCAGTCAACTGAAACAAAATCGCTTGTAATTGTTAAGAAGGTGAACACCAGACTTCCTTCTGAAACACAGTTGTGCTTTCACACTTCGGCAGCAGGAGCAGGGTCCTCTCACGGGATATTTCCGAGCCTCCAGGCCGAACGGTTGAAGAAGCACCTGAAAAAGTTTGCTATTGCATCACCGGTGAAGAACAACCCCAAGAACCAAAGGCTGCTCTCCAAAGCTTTGGGTCAGGGTATTTCTGCGATGAGGAGTAAAGAAAAGCACGAACCGACGACTGCCACACGTATCTGTACGAAGGCACAGAGTCTTGCTGGGGTGACGCCGGCACAGGCTCCCGAGAGCCTTGCTGCGACCGCAGGCAGTGCGAAAAATCCAGCCAGCGCTAGAATTCTTCGCAAATATTCCAACATGCGAGAGAAGCTTCAGGTTCAGCAAAACAAGAAATGCAAAGAGAAAACTTTCAAAGGTGCTCGTTTGAAGGCGGCAATAATTCCAAAGAAGGTCAACAAACAAAAACTGCCGACGCATAAAGGGTCAAAGTCTGTGGTTGTTCAAAGGATCTCATCTCTGACCAAGACGGCAAAAACGAACTCTGCCCTCAAACAACGGGCTTTGAAAAGGAACCAGTGTCGCAAAGACGGTGCCTCTCCAAAGAGGTTGCAGGCACTCAGGAGAACGGCGAAAGCCATCGGTGAGAGTGCCTCAACAAACACCTCGAGTAAAAAACAGATACTGATCAAAAGCGGAACTGATAAGGCACAGCAAATAAAAGCAAGTCTGACTAAAGTGGACACAAAGAAACCAGTGTTTCAAAAAGGCCCTATTAATGTAGAATCACAATCTTTAGATATGGACGTTAAACCTCTGACATTGGAAGACCAAGTGTTAACTCGGTCACAAAGAAAGATGGAAGGCACCTCTGCACAGACCGTCTCTCCCAAATCCTCCACAAAGCGAGGCTTGGAACCACTGGTCACTCCCACAAAACGTACTAGGACCTCAAAACCATGAAAAAATGTGTACAGGTGTG
Organism: Acrossocheilus fasciatus; assembly: GCA_036784905.1. Lineage (NCBI taxonomy): Eukaryota > Metazoa > Chordata > Actinopteri > Cypriniformes > Cyprinidae > Acrossocheilus > Acrossocheilus fasciatus. The sequence continues at coordinate 1,176,407 of CM071950.1, forward strand.
CTAGAAACTCGTGTAGAAATGTTTCGTAAGAACAAGGGGTGCTAATGCTTTTCAGAAAATTATTTTTGAAGCTATTTTTTTTAAGCTTGGCAGTACATTTTCAGAGCTTTGAATTTGTCATCTGAGAGAGATTTGTCTTTGTTTAGTTAGTTCGGGCAAAGACCGTTTCCAGAGTTTGTTCTTTTAAGTGTCAAACGTTTTCCAATTATGCTTAAAGAAATAATTTCTTTGTTATGAAAAAAAAAAAAAAACACACAACTTTTTTTTCTTGATGGAGCCATTAATGTAAAAAGAAGTCAAGAAATAAAGGTTCTGATTCCCTTTAATGGGGCATTTTAAATATGGGTTATAAATAACCCAATAACTTTGTTTGTTTGTTTGACCGTTACATTGTATAGCTTATTACAACAGCTTGGACTATTGAGCCAGATATTATTTAAGGAATGATCTACAATTCTAAAACAATTAATAATTTTAGGTAATTAAAATGTCTTTGTAACCTGAATAATGTGCCTTTTTCTTATCTGTATTTATAAGTGACTGAGGTTGCCTCATTAAAGCCTCATTCTTTTTGCACATAGATGAGAGATTTGTCCCAAACTTCTTCATGAGATCACAGCTTATTTCCCTTTTGTTCTTAATAATTAAATTCCATTTTGTCTTTTACAGCACTGAAGTTTAAATATGTAGTAGTTTCAGTCTAGCATTATAGAGTTGTGTTCCTCCTTTGAGAGGGTGACGTGCATAGGAACATACTGTATGCACAAGTTTCTATCACTTTTGTTTAGATTGATTTTATGGTCTCCAATATTCAAAAACGGCTATATTTATGATGCAGTTTTACAAAAGAAAACTATGCAAGATTACAGGTTTTCTAAAACTGGATTAATTGGCTGGAAAATGTTTGTTCGTTGTAAAGGTATTTGTTTAGTTGGAGAACCATAAGAGGTGAAATTTGTTGTTGTTGTTTTTTTCAGCTTACTCCGTTTCATAATTCCATTTTTGTGATATATAAAATTATATATTTTAATGTTGTTTTTTTAACTTTTTTGAATTTAAAGCATTCTGAAATGTAGTCTACATAAACCATCACCAAGACTGAGGACCATACCCCATTCATATGGTTTATGAGTTGTGCAAGTGGGAAATATTATATATATATAAAAAAAGTGAATTAACTTGGTTTGAGTTTAATGTATTTTGTCTGTCAGTTGTTGATGCTTTTTCAAATGTTAGGGTATTTTACTTCAGTAAACATGGGCTGAGAGCAGCGGTGAGTGCTGTGGTGGTCAGTGCAATGATTTGACCTGTGTGAGTGAATCATTAATAATTCATCACTTAAGTGGTGGTGTGTTTTTGCCTTTTTTTTTTTTTTTTTTCCTCCAGTGACAACCAGACTTGTCTGGCTGGATCAAATGTGCCAAAAACCAAATATTTTGCGGCTTAAACATTTTTATGGTTTTGATAAAGCAGACATAGACACTCATATAATCACACATTTTAATGAATGAAAAAGGAGGAAGTTCAGTAAACATTTTGGTGGCGCTACTTACATTCGGAGTAACTGCAGTTAGTCAGTGTAACTATCAACGTAACATCAGAAGAATAAACAGCAAGAGCTCTTAAATGTTCTATATGCAACAGCGACAGTATCTTTCACAATAAAGGTTCTTGAGTTCATGACGCGATGGTTGCGACTGGCACGAGGTTAGCGCAGACCCATGCAATCTACATGAGAAGTCTGTAACCCTTTCCAATGATTTGTCTGCACTGAAGCGATGACATTGACATTAACTTTCATTCCCAGTACCTCAATGTACAATAAGAGCAATAAGTATCCACACAAGTGAAACAAAATATTCTGGAGAAACCAACCATGTGGTACGATGAATGTATGGAGGATTAAATTACTGCTAGTTCTCATCAGAAGCAAGTAGTTTCTTTTGGTCTGCGCTTGATCACAGAAACTGTTGGTAGCGGTCGGGGATATCGACTTGCTAGCTACCCTCATTAAATGCCTTGTCTTGACCTCTTTTTCCTCTTGGCTTTATTCACAACTCAAAATCTGCGTACTCGTAAACGAAATGTCTGCTTTCTATCTGGAAAGGTCTTAAAAATAAATAATTACAAAATCAACCACAAAGATATTTTAAATGAATTAAATGTGGTATTCACATGGAAGACGACATTTACAATTAAAAAACAAAACAAAAAAAAAACCTTCCAAAACAATTGACGCTGGCTCCTATTACAATAAGGCTAATAGGCTAATAATTATCTATGCTTTTGGCCAGTTTCAAACCACTGTAGCCTGCATAAGCAATGACCGAATAAAACGCCAAAAGTCACCGAATTTCACACTGCTGCTTGATAGTAAAATCCTGAAAACACAAATTTATTCTTTAACATATAAAAATACTATACCAAAATGAAATACAAATATATATTAGAATCTGTTAAGCATTTCTGTATAAAGTGAAGGTCTAGGGAGTTAGGAAAAGGAAATCAACTCGAGAAAACCAAACAAAACAAAAAAACAAACACCCACCGAAATGAAACGAAATAAGCCAAACTGCACTTATTTATGTTTTAATCCTAGGACGACGTTCATGGCAATTTGCAAACCTTCATGAACGCAGCAGCTTGCAGAGGTAATACTGTAGGAATCAAAAAGAGAACATGGTGGAATCTGGGAAATCGTTACGGTTACGTCCGCGGGGAGACGGGAGAATTGTCGCTTCGAAGAGGTGTGTACAGTGTTGTGGTCATAACCCATAGTCATATTGTACCCCTCAAACAGTTTCAACACTGACCAATATAAAAACTGCAGTGGCGTTGCATATTTAGCAGTGTTTCGATAAGCGATGTTCTATATTCTGCTCAGCAGTACTAATATTAACCACAATCCAGACATCACATGACAATGAGCATGCATCTTAGAAAACGGTGCGATGAGATCTATCTAGCGCTTGACTTCAGCTCTCCCTTACATTCTGTAGAGTTCTCTGTTTGAGGTAATGGAATGATAAACACTATATGGAATAGATCGAATGGATCCTTTTATTGGACTTTGATTTTCGTCAGCTATCTCGATCTATCGAAAGTCAAGATATCGTAAAGAAGCTCCCCTCCAACAGCGTAACTCTATGTTATGGCACCAGGAGCGTCGCAGAGCTCTTCACACGTTCACATGGAAGGCTGCTGGGTATTTTTGGCCCCCATGTCGTTTATTAAGGATGTCATATTTGCAGTGGAATTGGGTCAGGGACACATGGAAGAGTCCCGTGTGCCACCCACAACACAAAATGACTGGAAATATCTGGTAAGACGGCATGTCGTTCCATGCACATCTTGTTTTTCACGCATTTTATTTTACCAGCACGTCTCCGAGGATGTATTCTTCCACACAGATATATCATACATATAGTTTTATTCAGGCATGGTGGAAATGTGGATGTTCCTTTCGTCACCATTTTGGAGCCTTATGTGCTCAAATACACGTCCTGCACTGCAGAGAGAGTCAAAAAGACCATCATTTTCTTCTAATACGTGACTACTGTCCTGCTTTTGGGCTGAAACAAGCCAGGGGCCGCCTCGCTCGCCTTCCTCTCAGCAGAGTTGGTGTTATTTTACCTTTCTGAGACAAAAAGGGTTTGAAATTTCAGGCTGTGGTGGAAATATAAAGGGTTGGGGTGGTGGGGTGGGGGGTATGTCTCTGTATACCCAATGAAAGATGATATCTATTTCTGTTGACTTTTTGTGATGGCTCTTTCTGCGGTTCTGTCAGACTGTGATGAGGTGGTGATGCTAGTGGTTGTGTTCTACATGCACCCCACACAGCCACACTTGATGGTCTTTTCAACCTCCTCGCTGAAGGATGTGCCATCGCTGCACTCGAAAGTGTATTTCCTGCGCTTCATCCTTTGACTGGCGCAGCAGGAGCCGGTGTCGCAGGTACCGCTGCACTCCACCCACGACACCATGCGTGTGGTCTGACAGATGGTGTAGCCGCGCTGGACCTGGTAGAAGTCCCGCACTGGCTCCCCGTGGCACTCGGACTCTAAAACAGAAGAAATGGCATGAAAGTCAAACTGACACTGGACAGTTACTAACCAAACAGCATAGAAAAGACTAATTTAACCCTCTGGTATTGTTCATTTGGGAGACACACTTGTGGTGTTTGCAGTCAAAACTGATAATATTTTTTTCTTTAATATTTAGCATTTTGAGTGTATTTAATGTTACTAATTAATATTCATATCTAAATTATGGGCATTTATTATATTATATATATATATATATATATTAGTGCTGTGAAACGATTAATTGCGGTTACATGTATATATTAATGTAATTTATTTTACATATAAATGCATTTAATATATAAACATAAATAAATGTATATATTTTTTTTTTTCAGAAAAAAAATAAATAAATATGTATATGCGTGTGTGTATTTATATATACAAAATAAATATACACAGCAAACACTATGTAAACAAAAACTTTTATGTTGGATGCGATTTGACAGCACTAACATGTATATATATGTATATATATATGTATATGTGTGTGTGTGTGTGTGTATATATATATATATATATATATATATATATATATATAAAATTGTATGTTTTTTTTAAAGTTAAAAATTGAGCAAAAGTATTTAAAATTCCAGATTTTTCTTGTTACAGATGGCTATATATATATATATATATATTAAGTGCTGTGTATTCCTTAGTTACTGAGCAGTTTTTCAGGCATAATTTTTTGTTACCCCTTCATTGCTGTGCACTTTTTTCTCACATTGTGGCTGATTCGTAGATTGTATACACAAAAAACATCTTTGTATTTTTGCCTATTTCCCATTCATTTCCACAAGTGTGACTATTTTTTTTCCGACCATTTAGCTTTTTCAAAATCTTGGGGGCGATTTTTAAAATTTCCAAACTTTTTTTCAGTCTAAAGTAACTGAACAACACCACAGCTATCCATGCTTTATCTCATCAGAAACAGAATGCTTGACAATGAGCATTGTGCTTATGTGTTCTTACCCTTGTCACATAACTCTCCACTGTAGCCCACCTCACAATGACAGTAGGCATCTCCTGTGTCAGATATCTGACAGTGACCGTGTTTGCACTGAAGCTTTCTGCATGGATTGAAGAGCTCTTCCTGCTGGTTGCACAGGGCACCATGAAAACCCTCCTGGCATTCACAGCGGTATGACTGCATGTCCATCGGAATACATCTCCCATGGACACACCTGTGTGAAACGATGAAGGAATTAGAGCATTACTTGTTGCGGCTCGGTCCGCTCTACGCACTTCACTTCTATAATTTTACTGACTTGCTGCCCAGACAGGGGTTCGCCGAAGGCTGGTCGCAGTGTTGCCCACTCCATCCGGGCTGGCAGTGGCATACGGGGCCTATGGCGGTGTTGGGTTGGCAAATGCCATGGAGGCAGTATATCTTTCGGCAGGGCTCACATCCAGGCACCACACCAGGTTTCATCTGGGTTTTGGTAAAGTCTTGTAGCTCATTATTGATGTAAAGGTTCTGAATACAGCCGTGAAAACTGGAGCTGTTTTGGATCTGCCAGATTCGGGGAGCTGTGGGGTGGACGCTGACCGGCATGCCTGATTCAGCGAGAAGATGTAGTAAGAGCAGAGTTGGGAAGAGACCAGTGGTACACATGCAGCGCACTGATGCCACATAAATTCAGTTACCATTAATGATATATGGCAGAGTTATAAATCTATAAATCCTGCTCCTCAAGGTCAGCTGTCAAACAGAGTTAGGCTATGTTCACACTTGGCGTCTTTTTGACAGCTGACAAATGACAAGCGAGTGGCGAGTTGTTTCCTTACCAACAAAAACAACAAGAAAAATGGGGAAGATAGCTGGTAGATAGATCGTACTAGTTTCAGAGCACAAGGAGTTATTTAGTCTATCTAATCTAAAATATGCAGCAAACGGTGCATCATCCAACCGGAGCTCCTGGATTAAACTGTTGTGTGCACCATACTGTTTCCTTCCCTGTATAATGTCGCCCACCCACAAACGTCATTGTGAACCGACATTACTCTCCCCGTTAACTTCAAAAGCCAATGCAAGAGACCCCTTTTTCTGCAGCACACGGCGCTAGGCTACTGTTGTTATAGCAACAAAAGACGCCCTCGGCTGCTGTTTGTAACCAAAACGCCACCAGCTTTTTATTTAACTAAAAAAGCGCTCGTCAACTTTTTCTTATCAAAAAAGACGCCAAGTGTGAACACACCCTTAATCTAATCAAGGTCTTAAATTAATCAAGGTCTTTATGATTACTGGACTGTTACAGGTAGGTGGATTTAACCAGGGGTGGAGCTCAACTATGTCTAGGACTGGATTTGAAAGAACTTACAGTATATACTGTTACTCTATGTATATATTCAAATCTCATTGTTTGCGGAGCCATGCAAGACTGCTGATATTCCATCATGATCAGGACAGACAGTAGTTTGTATCACTTCACATCAGTTCTGGACGGACTGTTTAGATGTCATGCCAGTAGGTAGCGACAAGGAACTGTCTTTACAGATCAATGTATTGGCCAGCACTGTTAAACTATCCACGGCAGATTTGAGAGGGTTTTTTCTTATTTATTTACATGCTTGTTGTCAAACTATGGCTCTATATAAGCATGGCTGTGATTTGTTTGGGCATTCATGCATCTTGAACTGGACCTTTTTAAATACTTGTATTTTTCTGATACACAGAATACTGTGATGTCCATCCTGTCCTGGTGCATGTACTAGATAACATAGATTTTTTTAAATGATCGAAATCACCTGCAAGACTGAAGCAAACTGAATATCCTACAGCTGGTTTGGTGATTCTAGCAAAGTTCAAGAGCATTAGAGTGGAGAACATGTAGTGTCTAGCTGGGTTCATAGGTGCACAGTGGTGATTGACAGTTTTGTACATTTATAGCAACTGTGATGGAGGCAGATATTTGTGGTGCACTCCTACCTCCCACATATAGTGGAGCTTCTCCCCTCAAGGGCTGCACTTTACCAAAGCTGTCCATGGTTGTTGGGATACCCCCATCTATGGAGAGGTTCACCATCTGGTCAAAGGTCACCAGTTCTACAGTGTGGAACTGACCATCGTTGATGGTCTCAGTACTGTGTAAAACAAACATGAAAGATATCTGATGTGAAATTTGAATTGTATTGAAGCTTTATAAATATTTCATTTGTAGTGATCTGTCATCTTCATAATTGCATGCCATCATTCAGTTTGAATAAAAAATGACAGCTTAAACTCCAGATCACCTGTAGATTGCATGACTTGGTTGGCTGCCAGGGTCATAGCTGACTTTAACATGACCTTCATGAAGCTCCACAGCAATGTGGTCATTGTCCCCATTGTACAGAAGAATGCCATTGTCTTCTGCTGTGGACACCTGAGAACAGAAGCAAAATAGATCATCACTAGATGAACAGAACAAATGTGACCACCTAGGTTGCCAATGCCTACAAATGGATCTTAGCGCTACAATGGTTACCTGTTGTATAGCGCTCCTACTAAATGTACTAGTTCTGTATGCTGAAAGATGATATACAGTAACACTGACAAAGTTCATCCAGTGTTTGTTTAAAGTTTGGTCTTTGTTGAATACCTGTAGCGTGATGTTAGCCTGGGGCCAGTTCTCCAGGTCACTCAGTAGCAGGTAGGAGTCTCGATCCACAAAGTTGACACTGACCAACTTTTCACAGCGTGGTCCACCAAACCCTTCCAGGCACTGGCACAGTGCATGACCCCCCCGCTCCACACAGGGGGCATTGTTTTGACAGTCGGCCAGGTCGCAGAGAGATCGCGGAGTAGATGGGACTTCACAAAGCTGTCCACTGTAGACAAAATATTTCAGGTCATTTGTGATCATCTCAAATCTAATGGTAATTGATTTTCTCTGTCATGCATGTTCTTCTGCTGGAGTGAGCATCTATTAGACAGACTGCATGAAAAGAGGTGCGCACTGCAATTGTGTGGGTCTTTCCACCTCAAGGTCTGAATCACTGTTTTTTATAATAACAGACAAACAATATCTTAAAGATGACAACATACATAAAAGAGGAGAGACATTGTGGACCACCTAGACACTCGAAGCAGGCACAAAAAAGACCCACAGTGCCATGACCAAATAATCTAACCTAATATTTATTTGCAACGAAAACAGCAAGTATACACTCACTGTAAAACAAACCAGGGCCAAAACATGACTCATTTTAGCTGCTTGAACCCGCAATCTTGTAATTTGGCAACTACCTAAAGCTGTTTGTAAAAAAAGCTGCATTGCTCACATGCTCAGCTTACTCTTCATCACTACAGCATTACTGCTGCTGTCCCGATCCGCCTACCTGTCTCATGCTGAAGCAACCCTACCAATACATCTTTTCCTGACTGAGAACCATGGCCTCAGATACGGAGGCACAGACCCTCATCCCACAGTCCAAGTGTGTGCTTAAGGTGACAATTAATAAGTGCCACCCTGAGGTCCCCCACCTGGAAACCCTCCGTTCCTCTGCTGTTCCATGAGATCCTGTCCATAAATATCACAAACAGCATAGGTGACAAAAGGACAGCCTTGGCGGAGTCAACACCCCCTGGGAACAAGCTTTACTTAATGCTGAGAATGCAGACAAACCTCTTGCACCAGTTGTATAGGGACCAGATGTCATGCATAAGTGTCTCTGGGACCACATACATCCATAGTACCTCCCACAAAACCCTGGGTAATGGAGTCATGGACCTTCTTTAAGTCCACAAAACCCTTAGCAAAATAAAATGAAAAATAAGTAAAATCTCATGCCCCCTCTAGGAGAGCTTCTCTTCTTGCTGAGGTCTATTCAGCCAACCTGATCTCACAGAATTCCGTGTAATGTTCACGGACTTAATTAACCCCGAATCTGTGGTGGGCGGAATCGCCGAAAATTCTGTGCTGGGCTCACAGCAGGCATCAGCCGTGGTCCATGCACGGATTCACTGGTAACGTCAACGTAAAAAGAGTGACTCCGATGCAGTTTTACTTTCACTGGAGTACCTGACAGCCCCTACCCTAAACCTACCCAGTTCTGATCAATAATGATGACGATAAATTTCCCAGTATCGCGTCGGCATATTGATGCTAGGGTTTCCGTGCGTGGAGCACGGCTGATGCCTGTCACTGACTTACATTGGTATCACTTCTGTGAGCCCATCACGGAATTTTCGGCGATTCCGTGATGCCACCACAGATTCGGAGGTTAATTAAGTCCGTGAACATTACACGGAATTCTGTGAGATCACGTTGGCAGTTCCTGGTCCAAATAAACAATAGCCTGGAGCAGACCATGCCTCCCCTGGCTAAGCCGTTTGATGGTTTGCCACAACCTCTTTGAGGCTGACCAAAAGTACTTTGCAATGGCGTCTCTGAGCTCTTCCCACACCCAAATTTTTGCTTCTATAACTACTGTGGCCATAGTTTCTAGCTCAGACCAGTCAGCTGAATCACTCCACAAGGTTAAACACTTCTGATAGACCTCCTTCTTCAGACTGACCGTCTTCATCACCACCTGTGTCTACCAATCTATCCAAGCAGACTCCACGTCTCGAGCCTCCCTCAGGAAAAAGGAATAGCACCTCTGTTCACACTCACAATGTGTTTGGGTTTCCTGGTTTTGTCTGGCAGCCTAATTTCCATTGAGATGACACTCTGTGTCTGGCATATCACCAGGGACCAATTTGCCTAGAGCTAGTGCTAGAGCTCTGGACAGCACAGCTCTCTGGGTCGCTGTTACTCAAACCCCTCCACCACAGTAAAGTGGTGATACAAGGGGGGTGCCTGCAATTGTGATTTATTTTAAACTCTGCAAACTCTGTCTGGCAATATTTGTTCGGACAATAAATTTAAAGTGCCCCTATTAAAGCAGTGTTTGTGAGTGCAGTGCCTCTTCGTGTACAGCGTTACCGGGGAAACCGCTATTTTTTACCAAAAGCAGCAACTAGTGGGAAATAATGAATTTGCATTTTCCTTCAGACCAACGCGAAAATGGACTGATGGTTTTACACAGCAAACACACAGAGCTGTAAATGTGAACCGGTATATATATCCCACGGGGGAAGCCCCAACACACATAGAGTGCAAGTCTGTGGGAAACACTGCAGCAGTCTTCAGTAAAATTACACAACACAAGGCTGGGGCTACACTGCTGTGGTATTGCTGTAAAAATCAACTTTAACCATCTGTCTTCAAGATCACTAGAAAGTTACAGGCTGGTGTGTTGGAGCTAAACTCTGCAGGACACCGGCCCTCCAGGACCGAAGTTGCTCATCCCTGCTGTACACTATAACAGACATGAACACAACTAACTTGATAATCACAATTATTTCATAATCGTGACAGGTCTATTTCGTAGTGACTTTGGAAGTCATGCATCAGTGTCACTTATTTTGTTACCCTATTAACAGCAGCATAGCTAGTTATGATTGTTGTGGTAAATAAACTTTTAATTCAAATTCTGTTTCTTAAACAGTAAAACTATGTGAATATATTTGGATTTAACTGGATTTCTGCAAGAACTAGTCATAAAATTTGATCTGATCTTTAAGTCACAACAGGTTTTTTCTTAGGGTGCTTTCACACCAGCACTTTTGATGCGCACCCGGGTTCGATTGACGTCAGAGTTTGGTTCGTTTGGTTGATGTGAACGCTGTCTTCCAACCGTACCCGAGTCCGCTTAAAAAGGGTGGTCTGGGGTACGGTTCAAGTGAACTCCGGTACGGTTCGCTGCTGATGTGAACACAATCATACCAAATCACAGAGGTGAACCGCTATTAATGCCGTATTATTTGATAAAAATGTAGGTTTGTGTGTGTTTCACTCACTTTCCTGATGCACTGCAAGCAGAGAGCTGTATGTCTCATTTCTGCCCACTTTCAGCGTTCTTTAGAGCATTTGCAGTACATTCGTAAGACAGACGTAAGTGCTTTATGCACTGAAGCTTTGTAAACAAAATGGAACGTTTCAAAATGTCAATATATAAAAGTGCAGAGAGCAATCTTATGCATTTTGCCGCCTTCTCCCACGCTGTCGTGACTAAGCAACGGGGGAAACAGCTGCTGGCTTGATGACGCAAATGAACCGCGGTTCGGACCCAAATAAAATAATATGAACGCAGTCCAGCAGGGGGAGGGGGGAGCAATCGAACTCGGGTTCGGACCAGGCAAGCGAACCAAGTGTGAAAGCACCCTAGTGTTTTCCAATCCATAGACACAACAACAGTTTTGAAGTCCTTTGACTGTTGTGAATTAGTAACCAAAATGCATACTTTTTCTTTTCACAACTGTATGTAATGAATTAGCTAAGATTACCTCAGGTATCTAGATGAATTGTAAGAAAATGCCACCTAGGATCATGCCAATCACAGACTGCCCAATTAGTTCCTAAAACTGACCTTCATCTGTATATTCTGGAAATTTAAAAATGGTGAGTACAAAATGAGTAAGAGTTGAGTGTTTGAGCAAAACTTTCTGAGACAACTTTTATCCAAGATGACTTATGAATGAGGAAAACCACAACAAAAGCCATTCATCCTACGGAGGCGCATTAGCAACATGGAAAGTGCACTCCAGCGTACAGATCCACGTCAGCACACTTCTTCACTTATCGAGTCAGATAAAATCCCTCCAGAATTAAACGTCTGCTGGAGTGTTGTCTGTGTCTCATGGGTTTAATGACTGACAATAATGAGAGGTGGCAGGGCAATCTCTCTGAATGCCACACTCCGCAGTATCTCCGCCTGGATAACGGGTACTTTATACCTCCATCACAAGAATCTCCAAAGTACACGATGTGGCAGGGTGCGATTACAGTTACCTAAGAAATTGGTCAACGGTTGGCAAAATGATGTTAAAATGTAAAGATGTGGGTGTATAGAACTGACCTGTAGCCCTTGGGACAAACACAGGAGTATCCGTTAACCTCGTCCACACACTGCGCCCCATTCTGACACCTGTGGTCCTTACAGTCGTCATAGTTCACACTGCAGTCGTCACCCACGTAACCAGGTGCGCATATACACCTAGATCAACACACATGTGCTCAACCATTATACAGCTCTTTAAAAGATTTGATCATTTGGGTAATAAAATGGCAGCTAGGTCAAAGGAGATGCGGTTACTTTGGGCCAGTGACTGTGATGAAGCAGGTGGACTGGTGTTTGCAGGGACTGCGAGAAGCAGCGCACATGTCCTCCATATCCTCACACATCTCCCCTACACACACAAACAGTGCAGTCTGTAAGTCTGGTGTAATAACAATGTGCTTACAAGAGAAAATTTGGTGACACTATTTCAAGGTGTCCTTGTTACACATGCTACATCTACTTACTATTATAATAACAATACATTTTACATTAGTACATGCAAGTAACCCTAAAAAAATACACTAACCCTAACCATATAGTAAGTACATGTAGTTTATAAATATTACTCAGTATTTATATGTATAATTACACTGTAACAAGGACACCTTGAAATAAAGTATAACCAAAAATTTGGTAGCGCTTTATTTTACAGTCCTGTTCCACTATGTACGCATTATTGTGATTATAGTGAAAAACTATAAAACCTCTTGCAGTGACCTTATACTACCCAGTAATATTATTTCTTAGTTAAGTGCATTGTAAGTACACATACTGTAAACTGTCCACTTTACTACTAACTACAAGTAACTTTACAACTACATGTCAGCCGGCAGTCATTAGAGTACAGTAGACTGTCTGCTTAATATCTACTTACACTTTATTTTGATGGTCAGACATTCTGTCTACTGACTAACTTTGCAACTACATGTCAGCTTAACAGTTGACATGTAGTTGCAAGGTTACTTGTAGTTAGTAGAATGCCTAAAGTAGACTATCGAAATAAAGTGCAGTTTTGATTAAAAAAAAGGCGTAATGTGTTCAGTAAGTAGTAACATGTACCTGTGTAAAAAGGGGAACATAAACAGGTGTAATTGTTGATCCCGTCTATGCAGGTTGCTCCGTTCTGACAGTCGTTGTCTTTACACTCGTCTATGTCAACGTCACATGTGGGACCTTCAAAGCCTGCAGCACATGAACAGCTGAGAAAACACAAATGCATCGTTTTAAACAGGGCTCAAGCTTTCGAAGCACTGTGGGAATAAATTTAATGAAGAAATCCAAGTCATATTTCACCCCAAGAGCAAAAGATAAAAATATGAAATAACGGAGGATTGCAGCTTATTTTAATTACATTTTTTTACACTGTGATATTATTTTCATTCAGATGTAGCAATAACACAATGGTTTTTAAAATGAAAATAGACTGAATTTAGCACAGCGAGTTACACTTTAATGTATGATTTAACCCATTTCACGCATTAACAGGTGATTAGGAAAAGATGTTGAGACTCACCTAAATCCTTCATCCTCTTCTGCAGACATGTGGCACGTTCCTCCGTTCTTACAGGGCTCACTGACGCAAGTGCTGTGCGGCGTCTCGCAGTTCTTGCCCTGTGCGTGAAAGGAAGTGTGTAAATACCTCACGT
>CM071950.1:1197500-1212500 GCA_036784905.1 Acrossocheilus fasciatus
TGCACAATTAAAGTGCATTAAGTACAAAATTAGTTGTTCCAATTTAGCAGACTTTAAGTGTAAAATATTAACAGAATTATTTATATTGATTAACCCTCAAAAACCCTTTCGCAGTCATTTGTTTTTTTTTTGTTTGGATATATTCATTGATTCATAATTGATTCATTTTTCTGTTTTGAGTAAGAAGCTGCTTCACGATCAGTCTGAACGCTTCATGCGACTGCCTGCCACTAGATGGTGGAAAGCCACAATCACACTCGAGTGCTGGAGACAATGGAAAGGCAGCTTTAGTGCTCAGTTCATAAAGATCTACGTACAGCAAGCGGAGCGACTGAAGACCTCCAAACGCCAGAGTCGGGATACAGCGCAGAGCGTTATAGCTCAGGATCCTGCAGGACAAAATCAGACAAACCCTGCAGTGAGATTTGAGTTTGACAGCGGGCTCAGCGTGTCAGTGATGCTGCGGAAGACCTACAGCGTCGTCAGCTGACTCATGTTGGCAAACGAAGAGTTGGTCAGCGAGCTGATTTTGTTGTTACTCAGGTCTCTGAAATGAAAGATCACAACATGACCGTCAGACCAAGATGACAACTAAACCGTTACACGCACGTGTGTTGAACAGTAAGAGCGAGGCGTACACTAGCTGCAGGTTTTTGAAGTTGGACAGCTCCTTCGGCACCACGCTGAACTGGTTTCCATCCAGATACCTGCAGACGCAAACTCACTGTTAAAGCCATCTACATTATCAGCTTCTCGCAGCCATGTGGCTTCAGAAGACTTGTGTGAACCACTTTTATGATGCTCTTCCCTTTGTGTGTGTATGTAGAGTGAGAGTGTGAGTGTGTGTGTGTGTGTGTGTGTGTGTGTGTGTGTGAGTGTGTGTGTGTGTGTGTGTGTGTGTGTGAGTGAGTGAGTGTGTGTGTGTGTGTGTGTGTGTGTGTGTGTGTGTGTGTGTGTGTGTGAGTGAGTGTGTGTGTGTGTGTGTGTGTGTGTGTGTGTGTGTGTGTGAGTGTGTGTGTGTGTGTGTGTGTGTGTGTGTGTGTGTGTGTGTGTGTGTGTGTGTGTGTGTGTGTGTGTGTGTGTGTGTGTGTGTGTGTGTGTGTGTGTGTGAGTGTGTGTGTGTGTGTGTGTGTGTGTGTGTGTGTGTGTGTGTGTGTGTGAGTGTGTGTGTGTGTGTGTGTGTAAGTCTGCCGGGTGTTGGGCAGGACTGACGCGTCTCTCAGCACCTGCTCCTGGTGTTTTGGTAGGAGGAGACGCTTTAATGACGGGCTGAGAGCGCAGCACACCTGGCTAGAGTCAGTGAGAGCTCTGGCCAAATGAGAGGTTTTCACGCTCGGAGGAACGACAGGCATCTGCTGGCGCTCTGTGTGTGTCACTCCCACGGAAAACCACTCTCATTACACACACACACACACACACACACACACACACACACACTACAGCTCTGACCACCACCCACACCACACACAACCCTCTTACTAATAACAAGAAAGATTTAGCATTTATGGTAATCTTAACCTCTTACTTTGTGTCTTTTGTCTATAGTGAATCAGATGATGCCGTCAAAAGCCAGATCAAGATAAGCACAGATTAATCATCTGTATTTCAGATGTTCATCAACGATTGAAGAGTTTTTAAAGAATCTTAAATAAAATAATTTTTGGAACCAACAACAAACACTGAAAAATACTTAGACTTAATTTGAAGATTTATGTATTTGAATTGCTTATACAACTTAATTAAGTTTTATAAACTAAGTTTTATAATAAACTTAATAGTAAGCTACAATCTAACGTAGAAACAAGCACACAAATCAGCTTACGACAGGATTCACGTGTGATTCATGAAACATTCGTATGCAGCCAACCCTATCGTACGAATGATTGTACGCTGATAAATGTGGCGGCAGAAAACAATCGTCATTTGAATATCACGCCTCTAAAAACACCTCGGTTCAGAAGCCCCGCCCCCAGACTTTACGACACGTAAGAGTAATCTTATGAAAGAGAACTGTATATTAAACTATGAAATAAAACACAAATTAGGCTATAGCGGCATTCATTAAAGAGCATACAAACGTCAAGCTAAAATGAATTGATTTAAAGTGAAACTGAAATGGCACTGGGCTGTGTGTGTGTGTGTGTGTGTGTGTGTGTGTGTGTGTGTGTGTGTGTGTGTGTGTGTGTGTGTGTGTGTGTGTGTGTGTGTGTGTGTGTGTGTGTGTGTGTGTGTGTGTGTGTGTGTGTGTGTGTGCACATCAACTGGATTTAATCAAATAAAGATAGCTATAAGGAAAACAAATAACATGCAGTAAGTGTCACATACGAGCATAGCCTATACTGGTTGCGCAATTTAAAAAAAAAAATTGTTAATTTGTTAATTAAGAGAAATATAGTTTGCGTATTTATTTTATTCCTTTTATATAGTTAATTTCAGTTTTTTCTCTGTTCACTGTTTGTTTCGTAAATGAGGCCTACTGTGATTCATATTTGTCAGTCATGCATAAATGAAACTGGACAGATTTCTACAATCAATCAATCAATAAATAATCATGGCATAGTTTAATATTAACTATTTACATCTGTGCATTTATGCAGTTATTCAAGTTGCTTGTAATCAGCATAGATCTGTTCAAAGTTAAAAACAATAAAATGTATCAATTTAAAAGTATGAACGGTTAAAATATGACTAGATGTGGAACAAGCAAATGCATGAGACTAAAACACTTTGGGTGTATTGATAAGTATATAAAGCTGGTTATTGTGTATTTAAAACACATTCAGTTTATTAGTACTATAACAGAAATCGTACCCATTTCATTTATGTCTGACATGCCAGTTTAGTTTGTTACAACTGTGCAATTCCAAACTCTATATGCAATTCAAACAAATCTTAAATTTAGGCCTAAATATGTTTTATTTCTACTTAATCTCAGCTCTGCTGGGTTTCTATCACTGTGAATTGCTCCCGCCCACTGTGAAATCTCATTGGTCCTCATCTCGACCCACATTAACATGACATAAGCTCTGATTTGACTATTTGATGCTGGACACATCAGGATAGAAAGACAGAAGGCGTGATGGTGTTCAGAGCGTCGACTCACAGCTCGGTGACGTTGCGCGGGATTCCTTTGGGTAAGACGCGCAGGTGTTTGTTGCTGCAGCGGACCACGGTCTCCAGACAGGTGCACTCCGAGGGACACTGGATGGGCGGCGCGCAGCTCGCTTCCTCTTGATCTGCCCACATCACACACACACACAGAGCAGTGAATCATCCTACTGTGAAAGCGTAACACGCAGTGTGTCAAATCAATATTTATGAAGAGAAGAGCGTGTACCCTCCTGGCAGCGGAAGTCTGGCAAGGCCACGTCCTGCAGGGGAATCTCTTTGAGGAACGCCGGCCGCTGGCAGCGCGGGTTTCCCGTCACGATCTTACGGTTCCTCAGCCAGATGCTCAGCCACGCCAGGTGGCAGTTACAGTTGAACGGGTTGGCCAACAGGTTTCTGCCATTCACACACACACACAAACATATTAGCAACAAAGTACTCTTTCCATGGAGTATTATTTTACACCCAACACTGGATCTGTATTGTATGCTGCAGCATAATGACTGGTATCTACCTTTTTCCTACATCCCATCATGCTTTGTGTGAATTATGGGAGTAAATTTCATCATATTGTCACTAATCAGCAGAATGTTTAAAGGCTTGCATTCAAGCTCATTCTATACCTACAACTATAATGTTTTAGTAATCATTCTAGATCTATGAGAATATGGAAGGCCACACTAAACTATAACGACAACGCCACAGAGAGACAATATTGTTAGAAATTACGTTTTTTTCCAGCAGCACGCTTGTTCAAAAAAAAAAAAAGGATTTTTCTCAACGGTAGAGCATGGCCCTAGCATTGTGAAGATCATTGGTTCGATTCCCAGGGAATGCATGAACTGATCAAATGTAGACCTTCAATAAAAAGTGAATCAGTTTTAGATTTGAGCATCTGCCAAACGTGTAAATGTTCAGTAGAAGTGTGGCCGAAATGACACATGACTTGTTGCCAGAAAGTCTAAAATGTAAGTCTGTTTTGACTCGTTGCATTGGCAGATGTTTTCACTTGAACACGTCTAGAGTTGGATTCTGATGGTTTCTTGAGCCTGAGGTGAAGCTCAACAATAAAGGCCCTCTCACACTGAGCGCGAAGAGATAAAGTGAAGCGAAACGCAGTGCTTTCAGACCGAACACGAAACTGATCGCCTCCATCTGCATGATAGGTGGTGCAACTCACCACTCAGCTGATCGTCGTTGAGAGCCACTGACAAGAAGAATTACTTAATTATTGGCACATAGCACACACAAACTGTGACGAAGCCAAGAACGGCTCTACAGGGGTGTGAAGAAAGACCCTCTGAATAAGTGAATAAGTCCTACATCATCCGCTGGAACGACACTCTCACGTGTACGTGCATACGACAGTTAGTGGAAGCTAGAGATTACAGTTTGTAAAGTTTAATTATGGATATTTTTCTTACACAAATGCATTGATTCGCTTCGGAAGGCCTGTAAACCCTTCCATTTTTCCCGGGATTCTGCCGTATTTAACCATTCTATCCTGCCGTCATCCTGTTTAAATATTTTCCTGTATTTCTCCCGTATTTTTTTTATTTGTTTCAGATTTAAGGACATAAAATTCTTAAAATGGTATAACATTTTAAATTTGGGGACAGAAAGACAAGAATTTAATTGATTAAATGTCAAAGTCAGGTGCTGTGCTGCTTTGTTTACTGCGGTTACGGGAGACGGCTATATTTCTGCTGTTCCAAAAGCGCCACCTGCTGGCAGACCATGGATTTGCATTTTTCAATAAGCCCTTCTGCTCTTTTTGTTTAGACCAAAGCAAACACCCTCCCGTCTCCCTCATTTTGGTACCCAAATGTTGACAGGTATGTCTTTATTAACCCCCTGGAGCCATGTGGAGCACTTTTTATGATGGATTTATGCACTTTATTGGGCTTGACCATGATTTGCTGCCATTATAAAGCTCGGAAGAGCCAATGATATTACGCAGCGCCTGAAAGTAGTCCCCAGCTGTATCATAACTAGTTACCTAGCTGGGGACTACTTTCAGGCGCTGCGTAATATTGCGCCTGTTGTACGGCAGCAAAGTTCCTTGATTATTACGCCGGAATGAGAGTATAGTTCCTAGCCATATCAGCCTTGAAAATCGCAACTTTTCATTTTCTGCCGGTCTTAGTACACGATGTAACTACAGACGAGTCAAGTTTTAAATAGGAAAAATATCAAAACTCTGGTCATTTTTGAGCGAGATGCTAACGGTCCAATCAGATTCAATGATCTATGCTAAGCTACGCTAAAAGTACTCCCGCCAGACCCGGAGATCGGCTGAATTGACTCGAAAATGGTCAAACTCAACTGTTTAACTCTGGGGGAGTCGGAAAATGAGCCTATTTTCAAAAAAAGTGGAGTGCTCCTTTAAGCTTTTGAAAGTCAAACGATATTAATGAATGAGGAAAATACACAGTTAAATCAACTCAAAAACTCTTGAAGAAACCATCAGGCTCCAATGGCACGGCTTCCCAGGAACGATCTGGCTCGAGTTAATGATTACAGGAAACATCTGTCTCTACCACCACATGCTAAACTCCTTCTCAGGATTTCTGCCAATGTGTGTTTGGCTCGTACAGGGTTGAGAGGCTCTGCAGCGTGTCGAAGGCTCCGGGTGTGATGGTGGTCAGCGTGTTGTCGTAGAGCGACAGCAGACGGACGTTGTGCAAGCCCGTGAAACTGTTGTTGTGAATGCAGCTGATGCGATTGTTGCGCAGCATTCTAGAACAGAAAGACGTGAAGATGAATTCGCACAAAGAAACCATGCATTATGGCCGAATCTGATTGGTTTTTGACAGAAGCTGGGCTCACAGCATACGCAGGCCGTCCAGTCCTCTGAACATCCCGCTGTGCACTGAATCCAGCTGGTTCGCCGTCAGGTGCAGCTCGTTGACCGAAGACCCTCCCTCAAAAGCCCCGTCCTCGATCTCTGAGATCTTATTGTTGCTCAGGTTTCTGCAGATCAAACCATAATGTCAGTGGAGCATCAGGACCAGAGCGTCACACGGATGAGAGAGCGGCAGTACTTACATCTTCTTCAGGTGAGAAAGCGTCTTGAAAGCACCTGTGGCCTCTATCGCCGTGATCTCGTTATTGTTGAGACGCCTGGAGAAAACACAGGGAAGAACGAGGTGAAATGACACAAACAGCCCTTACGAAAATTAACCATGGTTTCCCTGCTGAAAAAAAAGCAATAGAAACCATCAGAGTTTGTAATGATTTTACTGGTTTTAATGGAAACTGTAATGGACCCTGTTGGTCTCTGCTGGTAATTGGTCTCCTTCTATTGGTGGCTTGTTAAAACCATTAAATCCTAATGGAATATGTCCCAAAACACACTACAGGAAACCATTTTTTAAAATGATTTTAATGGTTAAAATTTGATGGTTTGTAATGTTTGTAGTGGTATTTGTATTGGAAACCATCAGAATTTCTGAGATGGTTTCTATGTTTTTTTTTTGTTTTTTTGTTTTTTAAAGCAGGGCTTAATAACAAAACAAAAAAACCATGGTTAATATAGTTAAACCATGGTAACCACAAATGTGACCTTGGACCACAAAACCAGTCTTAAGTAGCACAGGTATATTTGTAGCAATAGACAACACCACACTGGGTCAAAATGATCCATTTTTCTTTTATGCCAAAAATCATTAGGATATTATGCAAAGATCATGTTCCATGAAGATATTATTGTGATTTTCTGAATATTTTGCACCCTCAGAGCCAAATATTGTCCGATCCTTATGACTGGTTTTGTGGTCCAGGGTCACAAATTAACCATGGTTTTGCCAGACTTACCATAGTTTAACCATGGTATCTGTAGTAAAACTGTTATACAAATGGTAATCAATACGCCAAAAAAACATGGTTACTACACTTTTACTACAATAATACCATGGTTGATTTTTGTAAGGGAGACGTGGCAGGTGTGAGGTGTTTGCTGTCTTACAGTTCAGTGGTGGATGCTGGGATGTGCTCAGGGACGCGGCTCAGCCGTAGATTGGAGCAGTCCACTACATTGGACTCGCAGCGGCATTTGGCTGGACAGACGGGGTCATTATTACAGTCGCTGCTCAGCCTGGTGTCCTCCGTTCCTGCAGCAAACACAACACTGTCATCCTCCAGCCTCGCAAAGAGAAACGTCAGAAGAGCTAAACAGAGGAAGTGTCTACATGCGGCAAAGCGGGAGGCTGTTATCTAATGAGTGTTCAATAATTAAAGCGCACGCACACTCCAGGAGACACCGAGTGTTTGTCAGCGCAACCACCACCAACTCCCCGCAGTCGGCATGATCTTCTAAATGAGTCATCATGATTTCTTACTTTGTTGAACTGGAATTAAAGTAGCTGCTCAAACACAGACTATGAAGAAAACCAAGGCTTCGTGTCATGCTAATGAATGCGGCGCACACTCACCTGGGATGACGTACTGCTCTTTGGCTGTGATGGAGACACAAGAAGACAATAATCACCAAAACTAATCATACACCATCAGCATCTCAGAATACAAATCTGACCCTGGACCACAAAACCAGTCGCTGTATTTGTAGCAATAGCCAAAAATACACTGTACGGGTCAAAATTATACATTTTTCTTTTATGCCAAAATCATTAGGATATTAAGTAAAGATCATGTTCCATGAAGATATTTTGTAAATTTCTTACCGTAAATGTATCAAAACTTCATTTTTGATTAGTAATATGCATTGCTTCATTTGAACAACTTTAAAGGTGATTTTCTCAATATTTAGATTTTTTTGCTCCCTCAGATTCCAGATTTACAAATAGTTGTATCTCAGACAAATATTGTCCAACAAACCATACATCAATGGAAAGATTATTTATTCAGCTTTCAGATGATGTATAAATCTCAATTTCGACAAATTGACACTTAAGACTGGTTTAGTGGTCCAGGGTCACAAATGCATTCACAGATGAGCTCTGGAAAATCGACTGTCAGTGACGGAAGGCAACAGAGATAAAGCACGGAGTGTTACTGTACAGGCTGTGTTTGTGTGGTGTGTAGACAACAGCGCTGTGGTGTTCAGCATGAAAAATTGAGATTTTACATTTGCCTGGCTTGTGTTTTGGTATGTGTATCAATCCATTTCACCAGCTGTTGTGTAGAGGCTTTCTTGGACAAAATGCATGTGTGAGAATCAGCTCTGCAAACTGTATTTCCTGAGCTTCTCAGTATTAAGCATTGCATTCACGTACTGTATGTAGCACAGAAAACGATGCAGTTCAAAATGACTGTATATGTGATCCATTTTCCAAAACAAGACATGATGCACTGGAAACCATTTGTAATAAATGGTAGCTGATCACAATCTGTCATTGCCAAAACAACACTGTAAGCACAAAACATGCAGTATATACGGAATGATTTCGAAAGAAGTCTCACCAGGGCTGCTTTTGTTTGATCAAAAATACAGTAAAAACAGTACTATTGCAGTAAATTGCATTATTACAATTTAATCAATTTGATCAAAAGTGACAGTAAAGTTATAACACAGCAAAATATTTCTATTTCAAGCAAATGCTTTGAATCTTTAGTACTTTCTCTTCATCTGTGAATCCTGAAAAATGAAATGCATCACGGTTTCCACAAAAATATTGTGCAGCACGACTGTTTTCAACATCATAAATGTTCCTTGAGCAGCAAATCAGTATATTAGAATGATTTCTGAAGATCATGTGACACTGAAGACTGCAGTAATAATGCTTAAATTACAGTTTAACAGTTTAACTGTTATTTAAAATAATATTATTTCACAATTTTTACTGTATTTTTGATCAAATAAATGCAGCCCTGGTGAGCAGAATAGACAAAAATATGAATTATTCCAAAGTGCTAGAGTATATTCAGCAGCTGCTATACTGTGATTGTGAGTGTTTTTACCTGCAGACTCGCTGTAATTCAGTTGTGTGGAAAACTACTCATTCAGTACAGTAAGAGGTCGCGGGCGTAGTGTTTTTGATGAGTCACAGTGTGTGATGGATAGTCAGTATGACTGTGTTTGATGGTTTTGTGATAAACATGATGAAGTTTTGAATGGTGTGTAGAGTTTGAGGTTTACACAGTGATGTCTCGTGGTTTTACCGGAGCAGCGGAACTTCTTGCTCTTGATCTGTCCGATGCGTTTGTTGGCGAGCCGGCGAGGGCTGGTGCAGCGGGCGCCGCTGGTCTCGATGGGGTTGGAGCGCAGGTAATCGGCCAGCCACTTCAGATTACAGTCACAGATGAAGGGATTCTGAGCCAAATGACTGCAGTCACACAAACACATTCCCCTAATCAACATCCGTGTGCAATCACATGCTCTGCTGGGCATTCAGCTCATCTAGCCGTGTTTACAGCGATATTTATACAGTTCTTCATATAGAACATCACTTGAGTAATGACTGGATGAACTGGTAACGTTTACAGTTGCTGCTTGCCGTCTGTTGAAGAAACATGTCAAACATGATCATGAATCCACCAGAAACTTTGCCTTAACCTCCCACGTGGAGCTGCAGTTTACATGAGTGAAGCTGTAACCTGTTATTTGCTAGGCTTTTCAGAGGATATAGTGTGTGTGTGTGTGTGTGTGTGTGTGTCTTTTAGATTACACTTTTTAGGTGATCTAATCAAATGACTTTGCTTGTATTATCTACAGTTACTCATGTTTATCACATGCAAGATCAAAGGAACATATTCATTAAACTACATCAACAACTCATATACAGTTTCATTACTTACTGCATGTTTTTTATGCATAAATAAGCATTAGGTTTAATGCCTATTAAGACTCTTTAACATTAGGCATGCAAGCAAGCAAGTTCTCGTTTGATTGTAAATGAATACTGTTTGTAAATCAGTTAAAAGCGTGTGTTGTGAGTGTGTGTGGGCTCACAGGGTCTGGATGGCGCGCAGCGAGGTGAAGGTGCCCTTGGCCAGCGTTTGGATTTTGTTGTCATACAAAGAAAGCAGGGAGAGATTCTGCAGGTCCTGAAAGGTGTTGGCGCGAAGACAGTGGATCTTGTTTGCGTTCAAAAGGCTGGAAACACATGAGAGAGATGCTGATGAAACAGCAACATGCAAAGTGAGCACTTTTCATTAAATCAACTGTTTTATTCTACACCTGTCAAGTACTTCCCAGCCCTTATGAAAGAAACAATCACAAACAGAGACTCTTAGATATCTCAATGGATTCTCCGATGGAGAGCAAATGGGAGAAATTCTTCCAAAACCGAATGATCTGAGCTGTTCCGTCCGCGCTGATTTTATGGCTCTATACTCTTACGCAACCACTGAGCAATGAAATCTCGCTCCGGAAGAGA
Source organism: Acrossocheilus fasciatus (assembly GCA_036784905.1). Classification (NCBI taxonomy): domain Eukaryota; kingdom Metazoa; phylum Chordata; class Actinopteri; order Cypriniformes; family Cyprinidae; genus Acrossocheilus; species Acrossocheilus fasciatus. The sequence goes on from CM071950.1 coordinate 1,207,946, forward strand.
CTCTCACACTCACAGCAGCTGGAGGGTGTAGAGTCCGTCAAACACTCCTTTGGGCAGATCGGTGATCTTGTTGCCGTACAGAACCCTGAACACCAGAGAGACAGTCAGCAGAAGACCAAACACACACATCCTCACTGCTAAAGACCATACATGAGCGTTTCTGAAGAGCAAACAGAGCTGCAGATCTCAGGACAGACCGACAACCTTTAGCCCCGATACAACTGACTGATATTAAAACATGCATTTTTCTTGGTTCGCATTAGAAATACACTTCTGGCATTGAAATCTGCCACTTTAACAGCTGAAATTATCATTTTTGCATCAGAGTTCATTCAAAAATGAAATTTTACTCCTCTAAGAATGTAGATGAGTTTGTTTCTTCATCAGGTTTGTAGAAATGTGTCTCTGCATCAGTGTCTCAGCAATGGATGCTCTGCAGTGAATGGGTGCCGTCAGAATGAGAGTCTGATAAAACATCACAATAATCCACAGCACTCCAGTCCATCAGTTAACATCTGGAGAAGACAAAAGCTGAGACAAATGTTTGTAAGAAACAAATCCACATATTTGTTTAGAGCTGTTTTGTCTTGTAAACGCTGCTTGATCTGCAGATTTCTCTCCTGATTCAGACCAGAACACTTTTTCACTGGAGGAAGCGTTATTATGGATTATGAACTGGAGTTAAAAACGTCTTAATGCTGGATGTGTTTCAGCTTTTGTCTTCTCCAGATGTTAACTGATGGACTGGAGTGCTGTGGATTATTGTGATGTTTTTATCAGACTCTCTTTCTGACGGCACCCATTCACTGCAGAGCATCCATTGCTGAGACACTGATGCAGAGACACACTTCTACAACCCTGATGAAGAAACACACTCCTCCTGATCTCAGATGAGCTGAGGATGAGCACATTTTCAGCTAATTTTCATTTTTGGTTAAACAATTTTTTTAAGGTTGCGATGAAACAAAAATAGCAACAGATCTTTTTCTTCCATATTGTGTGATGTACAAAAATTTGAACATATGCACGGATAAATTGTTCACAATAAGATGCATTTACAAAACAAATAAGTTTTCATTTCATGCAAACTTCAAGAAAAAAATGTAACCAGATCTGTGGATAAATCCGCTGACTTATAAAATCTCAAACATACAGCACCTTGGTGAAGTACAGAAAGTTCGGATGCGGTGAAGGGTTGTCATGAATATTAAATGAGTTTACACCCGGAAAGGTTACCAAGCAAAGTCAGCATGGCCTAATTAATATTCATGAGATATGCCACAAACAACCCATCACAGCATTCAAAACTGCTTCTGACAGCCTAAACACAGCATCCTCTACTGTACATACAGCACACGCGCACACACACACACACACACACACACACACACACACGCACACACGCACACACGCGCACACACGCACACACGCACACACGCACACACGCACACACGCACACACGCACACACACACACACACACACACACACACACACACACACACACACACACTTACAGTGAGTTTAGGGAGCGCAGGCCCTGGAAGGCGTCAGGAGCGAGCTCAGAAATCTGGTTGTTGCTGAGGTCTCTGTAAAGAGAGACACGCTTCAGTAGATGAGAAGTGAAGAGAGCTGGCCTGTATCACACTGGGTCGGGCTGTTTTCGGCTCGTGTGGCTTTAGGTATGTATGTAAATGTGTAGCTCTGAACCTCCAGCCCTGCTGTGGTGGCGCTGTGGTGAGGACTATTAGTAAACGGCAGGCATTATAGGCCCCGGAGAAGACTTTAATAAGCCTGCGGTCTAGCCATCAAACCACACGCCAGTTCAGCACGGCAAACAGTCAGAGAGAAAATACTCTCCATGAGATGCGATGGGAATTTGCAGAGTGGTCTGGATCTGGGTTTTCACAAGCCGTGCTACACGTCAGTTTGAAAGAGAGTGAATGTCACACTGTTTAAATCGGTCAGGCCGGTTTCTGCTGGTTCAAGGTGGTCTACCACATCAACCTTGTCTCCAGCTGTTCATGTAGAGCAGGTTACAAGTCAGTACAGAGGACTCCAGCATGACTGATTAAACCAGATTCTGTATGAACAAGTCTAATCGATAAATTAGAATTTGATCTGGTTTTCACCTCACAATGACCATAACGTCTCTAAAAGTATGTTGTGCACATGAGAGGAGTGTTGCATTTTCTGCAAACTTACATTCTGCGCAGTTTCTTATAAGGAGAAAACGCTCCGGCAGGGATGGACTTGATGCTGTTTTGTTCCAGTCGTCTGCGAAAAGAGAAATACAGAAAAATGCAGGCGTTATTGCAACATTGGCATGTTTTTGCTCTCTGTTTTGTCTCACTGCCATCTCAAATCCACACTCCCACACTCCGTATCAGCTGAAGTCTTGAGTGGATGTGTGCACCACTAGTCTCTGCCTGCAGTCCTCTCTCTGGAGTCTCTGTTTGGTTCATTACCAGGTTTATTGGATCAGCAGAAATGGCTTTCTAGCTTTGTTTTGGTCTTGCTAGTGCTCAACCCCTATAGCACAATGAAGGATCATTTCATGTCATAGAGTGCATTCCATACATTCATGCATGAAGCTTGCTTTATTTTCAAACTCTTAAAGCTTTAGTTTGCAGGTTTAGACACTTTTTTAAGAAGAAGAAGAAGAAACTGTATACTCTACGGTCTGGTAGTGTGTGATATATTCAGTCATTTAATCTTTAACCATTTACAAAGTCAGCAAGTGTGTAGTGAATTCCAGCCTTTATATATATTGTCCATTTGCAAGGTGATTGACAAGTAGAGTACAATCCCAAACTGATTGAGAAACATTTGCTTTTTCTAAAATAACTTTTTAAATGCAGTGTATAAACATGTAAATGCTACATACAGAAATTCCTCCAAAAGTAGTCTGAACTCCCATGTGTGTATGATTTCTGTGGCCTGGCTGTAATGAGCTGTCATAGGAAACATACACAGCAAACAATCTCTCTCTTGTGGCAGAAGCTTGGAGAACAGAGTGAACATCAGCAGTGCTGATAAAGGCGGATGCGGTGCGTCTTTCTGTCGGGTTTGGATGTCATTAGTGTCTGTGGGGGCTGCCGGTGTTTTTAAGGGTCTGTTTTAATGGCACACCCTGCAGGTTCAGACCACAGCGCTGTGAAGAAAGCAGTTGTTTTCAGTCGAAAAACTCTCATTTAAAACAGGAAAGTCATTTGTCAGGGTCATTTAGTGCCTTCGAGCCACAGGCAATAACAGTTTGACTTGAACACTTGCAGAATTTCCCTTCTCTTCAAAAGCAGGGCACCCGCTAGGAAATATAGAAACACAATTTACATTCTTTGGATTGCAGTGATTCCAGACAGCACATTCCTGCGGTCGTCTCTCTGCGGCCTGCGCTTTTCAGTGTCTGCAAGCGTGTCCAAATACATCTGTCCTAGATCATGCGACTGTAATCGACAGATCAAGTGGCTGTAGTTCCTTCTCTCATGTCTGGAGGTAGTGTGTGTGTGTGTGTGTGTGTGTGTGTGTGTGTGCGCAACTCATTCACATTATACTGCCCTTTGTGTTTTACTACAGCATTTGCATTTAGCAGATGCTTTTATCCAAACTGACTTGCATTTATTTCTAGAAATACATTTGTTCAGTTCATGCCTTTTCTGGGAATTGAACCCACAACCTTGGTGTTGCTTGCGTCATACGCTACTGTTTGAATTACAGGAACGTTAATCTAACAGTTTTTAAATGTTACAGAGAACATTCAAAAGAAATATTCCTAAAATGTTTGTATAGGCTAGATTATTTTTTAGACATTTAAAAAAAACAAGAATGTTTTAAATAGGGATGTTCCGATCAGGTTTTTTGTGCCGATATGAGTCATTGAATATTGTGTATCTGCCGATACCGAGTCCCGATACGATACATTCCTAGTGTTTTATGCACAGTCCAAGTACATTAAAGTTATTAAAATCAGTCTAATTTATACAAAGAATAAAAGTAATATGTGTGTGTGTGCCTGGTATTTATCATGTTATGGGGCCCAAATGTCCCCACAAGGATAGTAAAACCAGTAAATTTTGACCTTGTGGGGACATTTTTTAGGTCCCCATGAGGAAACAAGCTTATAAATCAAACAGAATGAAGTTTTTTGAAAATCTAAAAATGCAGAAAGTTTCCTGTAAGGGGTAGGTTTAGGTGTAGGATGATAGAAAATACGGTTTGTACAGTATAAAAACCATTACGCCTGTGGAGAGTCCCCGTAAAACATGGAAACACAACATGTGTGTGTGTGTATATGTCTACATATTTATATTTATATTATTTATATCTCAATGTATATATTTATTTGCACATACTGTATAAAGACACTGGTAGAATATGGGACTAGTGATGTAAACTTATTATATTTTATATGTACAATAAGCAGAATGATTGCAACATAAAGGTAAAAAAAAAGTGGAGATATGGTTGGAAAGCATGAAGCTAGAACGCCAGTCTGTTCATCAAATCTGAAGTGAGACACAACCCATAGCAAAATAAGGATCAGGCTGAGGAGAGCTG
>CM071950.1:1817500-1995000 GCA_036784905.1 Acrossocheilus fasciatus
CTTTTATACAATATATTGAATAAAGTGCAATGTAAATACACATGACATGACTTCACAGGAGTGCTCATTTGCTCATTCTTTCTCCATTTGTGTTGTTTATTTTGTTACTGAGAGGAAAGCACACAGCACATATTTACATATTCATTTAAACGTTGCTTTAATGAAGAAGGAACGAAGAAGGAAAAGGAACTTCGTTTTGAGTATATCGGGGTCTTTAGTCCTATTTGAAGTTATCCTAACAGGAGTAAAAGCACAGTTGCATGAGTTAAATATATTGGGAAAGCACAGTATAAAAAACTTAAATGAGATATTTGAAAAATAACTCTGATCAAAATTAGAGAACACTTTCTGATAACAGTTATTGGTGTTAATCTGGTACCTGGTGCTATTTTCCTTAATTATCTGAAAAACCATATTAAACTGTTTTTTACAACCCTATTAACTGGTTTTGACAAACCCTATTTAACTGTTATTTTATTCTTACTTTCCCGTTTTCACTGACTTTGCAAGATGGTGAGCCATTCTAAAGTGACTGAAACCCTCCAACCGCAGGTTGTTCAGCCGAAGGCCAATAGCAGTCATAGCAAGAGAAGTTGGTCGTTCCAAATCTGTGATTTCTAGAATTTTGCATCTTTACAATGTCACTAACTCATTCAAGTCCCCCAAAAAGACTGGTCATCCACGAAAGACAAATGCATAAGAAGGCAGGATAATGCAGAGGCTCTCAATGGCCAGTCGGTTCAACACTGCAGCTGGAATTGCTCGCCAGTTCAGCGCTGAACAGAATAAGGATCTGTCTCGGCATACGGTGTCTGAACATTTAAGAGAATTTGGACTGAAAGCCCACTCTGCAGTGACCAAACCTCTCAGCAGAGAAAATAAAAAGGCTAGACTAACCTTTGCTCATGAGCATGTTGTGTGGAGAGAGGAGAACTGGTCCAAAGTTCACTTCAGTGATGAAAGTAAGTTTAATTTATTTGAGTCTGATGGGAAACTTTATGTTCCAAGTCAAACTGGGGAACGACTGAATTTTGGATGATGAAGACTATATTATTTCTGAAAAAATCAAATGCTCATACATTGTTCTCTAATTTTGATATCCACCGTATATTGCTATATGCAGTTGGTTCTATTTTGTTAATTGTATTCTGCTATTTGAAGTGTTTGGAAACCCGTAGGTGTTACGGTGCACACAGCAGGGAGGAACGAGGAAGACGGACACGAGGAGTAACTTCAAAATAATAGTCTTTAATGAGGACATCAAGGCAGGGCAAGACAAGGCAAGGTTCACACAGACAGGAACACCGGGGAATAAGGAGTAGACCAGACAAAAGCTAACTAAACAGGCAGGAACTAAATACACATGACAATTACTGATAATTGGACAAAACACAGCTGGACAAGACTTAACTAATAATCACACTTAACGAGGACAGGAACAAGACCAAATAAGGACACAAAAGGCGGGAACACATGACACACACAACAGAGGACGTAACAGTACTCCCCCCTCCCGAAAGGCGCGACCCGCGCCGTAACAGTTCCACCAGGGAGGGGGGGTGGGCACTCAGGAGGCCCCTCAGGACAGACATGGACAGTAACAGACAGACGGAGGCCCTGGCAGGGCTGGGAGCTCAGGCGGTCAGGGCTGATGGTCTTCGTGGCCGTGGCCTCGGGTCTCTCGGCCCGGCCACTCCACCCGGAGCTCTACTACCCCCCCCCAAAATTTCCTTGGGGAATCCAGGGGGTATCAGGAGCCCTCCAGGGCTAAACGAACAGGACAGGACACTGGCCAGACACACACTAGACAAGACAAGACAGGATAGCCCTCCAAGGCTAAACAGACAGGGACAGGACAGGGACAGGGACAGGACAGGCCAGACACACAGACAGGACAGCCCACAGGAACAGGCTCGGAAGCTGATGCTTCTTCTGGGCTTGACAGGGAGTCAGGGGCCCTCCCAAGGTCCCTCAGCAACCGCCTCCACTTCCACGACAGGGGGGCAGGCGGCTAGAATGGCCTCCATGGCCACAACAAGAGAGCCGCCTGCCCTCGACGAGTCTCCATGGACAGGACAAGACTAGGGTTTATTTAAAATGTTCCTGTGGGCAAGACAAGACCGGCACTCCTGGCCGGAACGTGTGGACTACTCCATGGGGACTGGACTGGAGTCAGCGGCTTCCGGCGGGCTTGAGTCAGCGGCTTCCGGCGGGCATTGAGGCAGCGGCGGCCGGCGGGCTTGTGCTTCAGGCAGGCTAGGGTGAGCCGCGGACAGCGGCGTGATCTCCCGCGAATGGCGGGCCTGGGTGTGCCGCTGTCGGCAGGTTGGCTTTCCCCGCGGACGGCGGCGTGATCTCCCGCGAACGGCGGGTCTGGGTGAGCTGCGGATGGCGGCGTGAAGTGAGCCGCGAACGGCGGGCTCCCTCATCGGCAGGGACCGGCGTGAACCGCGGTCGGCGGGTTGGCTTTCCCCGCGGACGGCGGCAGACTTGAGGGAGCTGCCGACGGCAGGTGGGCTTTCCCCACGAACGTCGGCATGATGTCCCGGAAACGGCGGGTCTGGGTGAGCCGCGGACGGCGGCATGTTTCTCCCGCGAACGGCGGGCCTTGGTGAGCCGCGGACGGCGGGCTTGGGTGAGCCGCGGACGGCGGGGGGGCTTTCCCCGCGGACGGCGGCGGCGCTTTTCCCACGAACGGCGGGCTGAACTGAGCCGCGGACGGCGGCAGACTGGAGGAGCTCACGGCCCTGGACTCGCGGCACTCGCGGCAATTCCGCCGAACTCCCACGCCCACTTGCCGTGGGCTACGGCGGGATGGACGAGCGGCGACTTCCATGCCGCGGGACGGACAGGACAAACAGGAACAAAACTTTCCAAAACGAAAAACAAAACGTGGTGAAGGGGCGCCGCTTACTGTATGGGTCTGGTCTTCTGTTACGGTGCACACAGCAGGGAGGAACGAGGAAGACGGACACGAGGAGTAACTTCAAAATAATAGTCTTTAATGAGGACATCAAGGCAGGGCAAGACAAGGCAAGGTTCACACAGACAGGAACACCGGGGAATAACGAGTAGACCAGACAAAAGCTAACTAAACAGGCAGGAACTAAATACACATGACAATTACTGATAATTGGACAAAACACAGCTGGACAAGACTTAACTAATAATCACACTTAACGAGGACAGGAACAAGACCAAATAAGGACACAAGAGGCGGGAACACATGACACACACAACAGAGGACGTAACAGTAGGTAGGTGGGTTGTCTTTGTAATTCATCTTTTTGTTCTCTGAATGGGAATGGAATTTACTGTTGTTGTTTTTTAATTTTCTTTTTATTACAGGTAATTAAAAATGTAAAACAACAAACAAGTTCCCCATGATTTCTCTCTCTTTTGTTACCTTTTCTTTTACCCCTAGATTTTCTGAAGGGAGATCCAAACATGCTTTTATTTTATATTTTAATAAACGCTTTGAATTGAATTGAACTGAACTGTGCAAAACCCAGTCAATGCACATGTGCAAATGCACAGGGGAAAAAAAATCAGATGGTGCGCGTACAGCATGCATGTACATTCTGGTGATGAAATTTGTGTCACTCACACGGTACAGGGACACTTGTGTAAGCATAAAAACCAAAGAATACTTTAGCCTTAAGTGTGTATGTGCATATTAGAGCTCCCCCCTATTAGGGGTCCCCTGCCGACTGGAAGAGGCTTGGTCGACCAACATTTTATTAGTCGCAGAAAAAAAAAAAAAAAGAAAGAAAGAAATCCACTGGCGAAGTCACATAGTCCATGACAGACAGATCGTTAAGGGCTGGTCTTTGGTAATACAGTACATCGGGCAGGACATCTAAATGCTCGCCTATCATTCATCGACCTCAAATATGGCTTATCATCTGAAATATGTAAGTATTAGCAACTTTACAGTAGCCTGACTATGTCAGACTTCGTACTTCCGCTCAATTTCATTTAGCTTCTGTACTCAGTCTGATATAGCAGATCATCTCCCAGATTATCTCTGGCTCTGCAGCAGCCGAGCCAATCAACGAACAGAGGGCGGGCTGAGAGCCGTGACGTAGACGGAAAGCACCGAATTTAAGATTGTAGTTTAGGTGAGGGAAATCTAAAACGACAGCGGAGATGGAGTGTGTGTGGAGTGTGAAGCTGAACAGCACTCGCTGCAGGACAGATGGAGGCGCCGGTGCACTCACTTGCTCTTAAAATACTCCCTCATTTTTGCTCATACAGATAAGAGCAATACATCTTTCAAATCTGTAAAGACACTATGTTTAGAGCTATATTTAGAACAGGATGAGCTTTCTGGCATCTCAGTCTCTGTGAATTTGAGCACGAAACTCCGTGTATATCTTTGCCTTACAGACATTAAAAATATATCTATAGAGAGTGAAATGTCTACTTTCAAATGAACCAATTCATATGGAAAACAAATATTCTCCGATTATGTAATCCGTATGAAACATGCATACAGGTGCATCCACTGCTGCGGAGATGACAAATCAGTGAGTGCGTTTACATGCACCCTCTTAATGTGATTATGACATTTTGGCAATATTGCGATTAAACTTTATCTCATGTAAACGCAATACTTCGATATAAATAATGTGATTAAGCTCATAATCGCAGCAAGCATAATCATATTAACATAGGTGGCGTATGCCGATTTTAATCGAAATATACAGACATGTAAACACCTTAATCACAGTATTGCTGCTCTGACCAAAGTGTAAAATATATGAATGACGTGACACGCACCTGTAATAATACGCAGATTAAAAACGATGGAGCGGAAGAAAGCATTGCATTTCTGGGGAAAACTTGCTGCCACCAGTCTCTCTGTTGCTTACCCTCATCCAGAAACGGCGAATAGAACATGACAGCAGCATAGGCAAACGAATTGCCATCACATTTCTATGCCGAAAAAGCGTGGAATACAACCATACAAAAGTCTTTCATTAGACTTAAATAAATTAAAACAGCGGCCAGTAACACACCTGCTCTTTCTGAGTCCATCATTTGTGATGTGCAGTGAGGTATGTGAATAATGGCAGTAAAAAACATGGTAACACTTTATTTTGATGGTCCCTTTTGAACATTCTGTTGACACTAAGTAATGTTGCAACTACATGTCAACAAACTCTCATAAGAGTATTAGTAGACTGTCTGCTTCATATCTACTCACTCCTTATTGTGTTGGTCTCCCAACAGATATTCTATTGACTATAAGTAACTTTGCAAGAACGTGCCAACTTAATCTAACCCTAACCCTACCAGTCAACTAATACACTACTAACAATCTAATGAGAGTTAGTAGAAATGTAGGTGCAACATTACTTACAGTCAATAGAATGTGTTAAAGGGACCATCAAAATAAAGTGAAACCAAAAAAATTACCCACAATTATTAGCGAATAATAAGAATAATGGAAATTGCATGTAAACGGGAGTAAAAGCTTTGCTCTTGACATGTAAACATCATAATGCATCATAATGTAAGTCCTTACTCTGATTATTGTAAATAATCGCATTATTCATGCGCATGTAAACGTAGTCAATGTCAGTGTCTCCAACTTCATCTCTTAAGCCAAAAACTAAGAAAGCACTAATTTATCAAACTATTAAAATATTAATGCAGTCTCCTTACTGTTTTTCCTTGACACATTCATAATCATTACTTCTGCCGGTGCGCTGTGCGTGTGCTTGAGCGCTTATTAGGCTATGTAGGCAATTAAAGGCTCATTATAATGATTTAAATGGTTTATTAATAAATGTGCGATTAGTTGACTAATGCTTAAAATGATTGACTACTAGTCGACCAGACAAAGCCTTAGTCGAGGGCAGCCCTAGGGCATACGTGTACGTAAGGGTGTTGCACTAATGTTATGTCACAACGTGTTTCGTTAATAAAAGACAAGAACTGCAAGTTTTGCAATCTTATCAGCCACTGTTTCATTATTATGAATGTTCAACATGGTGTCAGAAGACAGCAACAACATCGGCAAACAACCATTCTTTCCTTCAGATTCTTCTTTATTTTTTATTGCAAATCAGTGTATAGACAGTGACGTGTGGAGTGTCCCAAACACAGAACTCAGAAATGCTCTGCATTTATCCCATCCCAGTGCATAAACCCATCCTAGTGAACAAGCACACACACACACACACTGGGATCACACACTCGGAGCAGTTGGGGTTTGTTGCCTTGCTCAAGGGCCCCTCAGTCATGGTACTGAAAGTGCTTCTGTGCATTCACTCTCCTCATCTACAATCCCCACTGGTACAGAGATTGGGGTTGGAAGTCCGACTCTCTAACCATTAGGCCACGACTGCCCCATCAGAATAAATCCATTCTTGTGCGGGAATACTTGTTTTTCGTGTGATCTTTTATTTCCTATATCAATTCTTTTGTGTGTTTGCTTGTAAAACGTAGCTTGTGGACAAGGCAGAGTTGTTGGTAATTATTCCTTTTGAAAAGTGGTGTGACGTATGATCCCCTGTCTCCGATCTATCATGTAATGTGCACACAACAGCAACTAGATGGGAACCCAGACAGTTGTGCAGTGTGAGAAGAGCAGCGATCCGATTACTTTGAAAATCGTGCATTGTGTGCCCAGCATTTTTTGTAGATTACAGATTGAAATACTTGAAAAAAACATTTTGCAAGCCCACATGCAAGTTGAACATGGCAGATTAATTTCTGAGACCTGACCCACGTTCTTTTGAAAGGGAATGTTGCCAAATATTTTGCGGATCTTCGAACAAGAACATGACATGACATTTTCATTGCAGTTGTGCAACAAGATAAGTCTGCCGAGATAAGGGCTTATATCCTTCTCAGTCTCGCAAGACCAGAGGCCATATAACGATAGCTTTTGTTCATGAGCGCAGCGCAGGTGTGTGAACCTGGGGCCTCATTTACAAAGTGTGTGTAAGCACAGAATTGATCTTAGCATGTGCGTACACTTAAATCCGAAAGTTCAAGATCATTTGCGATCCATAGATTTCACATCTGAAAGAGAGGTGTACATGCGTTTTCTGTGCTTATGTTCATTCTATGAATCACTGTGATGTATCAGTAAGTTACTCTGTCTATTCCTGAGTTTTTTTCTTTATTGTTAAATAAATTTTGTTAAGTAGTGGTTGTGTGCGGCGTCTCCCTGACTATTTTTGTTGCGATTTTGTTAAAAGAATCGTAACAATCACATGTACGCATATTTGAGAGATGATCGTAAGATCAAACTTAGGATGGTTTCTGTGCAACATTTTACAAATGAGGCCCCAGGTGAGAATAGTTTAGTCTTAAAAGGCACCTATTTTGGCCCTTTTTACAATATGTGATATTGGTCTTGGATGTCCCCAGAATGTGTCTGTGAAGTTTCATCTCAAAATACCCCATAGATCATTTATTATAACGTGGAAAATGTCATTTGTGGGGCGTGTCTAAAAAGAGCTGTTTTGGTGTGTACCACTTTAAATGCAATGAGCTGCATATTCCCACCCTGTCTTCAGAAGAGGGTATAGATTATGATTAGGAACTATACTCCCATTCCGGCGTAATAATCAAGGAAGTTTGCTGCCGTAACACGGCCGCAGCAGGCGCAGTGATATGCCACGGCAAGCACCACTCACATTTTCCTCAGGAAATGTACATATCTATTTCCACATGTGCTGCGTGATATCACTGCGCCTGCTGCGGCCATGTTACGGCAGCGAACTTCCTTGATTATTACGCCAGAATGGGAGTATAGTTTCTAATCATATCGGCCTAGAAAATCGCCTTTTCATTTTCCGCCGGTCTTAGTACACAATAGAACTACAGAAAATTCAAGTTTTAAATAGGAAAAATATCGAAACACTTTGGTCATTTTTGAACGCGATGCTACTGGTCTAATCGGATTCAATGATCTATGCTAAGCTATGCTAAAAGTGCTATCTCCAGACCCGGAGATCAGCTGAATAGATTCCAAAACGGTAAAACTCAACTTATTAACTCTGAGGGAGTTGGAGAATGAGCCTATTTCCAAAAAAAGTGGAGTGTTCCTTTAAGTGCAAATTGCGAACAGGTTGATTAAGAAGAATCTGCTCGTTAACGAATCTGACACTGCTATCACATCTCAGAGTGCATGGTGATTTCTTCAGTTCAAAATAATGAGGAAAGTCATGTTTTTAAGAAATGTAGTGGAGTAGAAAACAAAACATTATGCTTTGGAATGCAGAATGTATAAACATACTTTGATGAAGTGCAGATACTTTTAAAAAAAATGTTAAATTGTTATTGTCCACCACTGGTAAATGAACACAGTGCTGTACTTCACTCCAAAACACACAGCATGTCAGATTGTATATTTATAATTACATCTTATGTACTAAGCCATATTGAATTCTTACAATCATGCATTATTAGAATTCATGAAAATGTTATTCCACAACTACGAGTATATGACAGATTGGCCAGGACAGATTTTTTATTCACATTTGGGGCTTGATGTGTGGTAATTTTGGACCCTGGTTAAGATACTAAGGGTCGCTGCACACAGCAGATACGCAATAAAATGAATGTAGTTGAAAATGCAACATTATTCATTCATGACATTTCCACACAATTGTTGTTTTTGTCTCTTGTTCTGACACTTCATTGAAAGCAAATGCCACATTTAGTGAATACATTTTAACGAATATTTACTGTGATAGCATGTTGTTAATTATTTTATCCAAAAACATTTACCTCAGTATCTCCAGCTGGCAGCTTGTACTCTTCAGTCCATCAGAAAGAAGCTTCACTCCAGAATCCTTCAGGTCATTGTTACTCAGGTCCAGCTCTCTCAGGACAGAGTTGGAAGACTCTAGAGCTGATAAAAAACTCTCACAAGACTCAGAAGTGAGATTACAGCTATGCAGGCTGTTTAGAGAGCAAAGCAAACAGTGATATTAATGTGGTTATTAGATATGATTTATAATCTGTAAAATATAATTTAACAAAATTGTTTTTTTTAGTAATAATTAAAAAAAAAAAGCAATGAAAGTATTTGAAACCCAAACCGCAGTATCTCCAGCTGACAGTTTGTACTCTTCAGTCCATCAGAGAGCAGCTTCACTCCAGAATCCTGCAGGTCATTGTCACTCAGGTCCAACTCTCTCAGGACAGAGTTTGAGGATTGCAAAACTGAAGATAAACTTTTGCAGGACTGACCACTGAGCTTACAGCTATGCAGCCTGTGTGGTGAACAAAACAAGCTGCTTAATTAATGTGTTTATTAGGTATGGTTTATAATCTGGAGCACAGATAACACAGAAAAATATTTGACTGTAGGAATGTCAGCATAATGAATACCATCAGATGAGGATTATTGAATTTAAGAGAGAATGTAAGGCTATAAATCTAAGTTTATATTTTTCATTTATTTTTCAATGATTCAACTATAAAAAATAAAATATCAAACCAATATTTTCAGTTTCCGTAATTGTGGATATTATGAATAATAAAATGAATACAATTTGAGTATAACCTGTCTTCTAGCTATATATATACATATATATATATATATATATATATATATATATATATATATATATATATATATATATATATATATATATATATATATATAATTGAAAGTATTTGTTCATTTACATATGGTTAACAATTCACCTGTGTAAATTTAAGGCCCAATTAAAATGACTAACATTGTATAGTATGCTCTTACAGTGCTCTGCTGGTGTTTTTGATCACTAGCAGCAGTCTTATCAGTGCTTCATCAGATCTTCTGTATTTCTGCAGTTCAAACTTTTCTTGAGTCTCTTCTGACATCAGGAGCACAAACACCAGACCTGACCACTGAGCAGAGGAGAGATTCTGTGTTGAAAGGTATCCTGAGCTCAGAATTTTCTGGATTTCCTCCACAAAGTCATCTTTCAGTTCACTCAGACAGTGGAAAAGATTGATGGTTTTCTCCACTGATTCCTCTGCCTCTATTTTCTTTTTGATATAGTCAGCAGTGTCTTTGACATTCTCTGTTTTAAGTGTCAGTGTTGGCCATAGTTCCTTCAGGTAACTCTGATTGGACTTCAGTGAGAGACCCAGAAGGAACCGAAGAAAAAGGTCCAGGTGTCCATTCTCGCTTTGTAACGCTTTTTTGATCGCATCCTTATGAAGCTGAAACATGTAATTTCCCTTAAAAGGCACCGTCATTTTCTTCCAGGATTCACAAAATGGGTTTGCTTTCTTGTCTTTGTTGATAAAAAACACATATAGTGCAGCAAGAAATTCCTGGATGCTGAGATGTATGAAGCTGTAAGTGCTTCTTGCTGTAACGGCCTCTTCCTCCTGAAAGATCTGAGTGCACAACCCACAGTACACTGACCCTTCATTGATATCTAATCCACATTCCTCAAGATCTTCTTTGTAGAAAATCAGATTTCCTTTCTCCAATTGTTTAAAGGCCAGTTTGCCAAGCTTCAGAAAAAAATGATCAAAAGACTTAGCATTGACTTGAGGTTTAGGATCATCTCTGTATTTTTTTATCATCTGTTGTTGCTGAAAAAGTAAGAAGTTTGTGTACATCCCTGTGAGAGTGGTGGGAGTTTTGTCATTGCCCTCTCGAGCCAGCAGAGGCTGAAGAACAGTGAGAGAGATCCAGCAGAAGACAGGGATGTGGCACATGATGTAAAGGCTCCTGTATTTCCTGATGTGACGGATGATGTTTTCAGCATCCTTGAGGCTATTGCTATTTTTTTTCAAGTACTCCTCTCTCTGCTCTTCGCTGAATCCTCGCACCTCTGTCACTAGATCAATGTAATCTCGGGGTATCAGACTGGCTGCTGCTGGTCTGGATGTGATCCAGATGAGAGCAGAGGAAACCAGATGTCTCTCGATCAGGTTTGTAACTATGTTACTCACTGTTGTTTTTTGGTCAACATTGGTAAATCCGTCATTCTCACCAAATTTCAATGGGAAATGGAATTCATCCAGCCCATCAAAGATGAACATGACCTTACCATCACCTTCCGGAAGTGATGGAAGTTTATCAGGACCACTAAAAAAGCAATTGTGAAGCAGCTCCATGAGACTGCATTCTCGTTTGATCAAATTCAGTCTACGGAATGGGATTGGAAATATGAAGACTATATCCTGATTTTCTTTTCCTTCAGCCCAGTCAAGGATAAATTTATTGACAGACATGGTCTTTCCCACACCTGCGATTCCCAACATCAGCACTTTTCTGCTTTGGGCT
Organism: Acrossocheilus fasciatus; assembly: GCA_036784905.1. Lineage (NCBI taxonomy): Eukaryota > Metazoa > Chordata > Actinopteri > Cypriniformes > Cyprinidae > Acrossocheilus > Acrossocheilus fasciatus. The sequence continues at coordinate 1,828,758 of CM071950.1, forward strand.
TTGAATATGTCGTTGCACTGTATTGGTATGTCTGTGGCATTAAATCGGTTGCGGCTCGATTCGATCTGTCTTACCTCGTGCTCATTCACTATTCCTCCAGTCTCATTCTTCACCACATATAAATTAGTGTAAATATCTGTCAGGTTTTTCAGACGACCTCTCTCAGAATTACCAACCAATATCTTTTTGTAATCCTGTTTTAATTTGTCCTTTAGACTGAGGCTGAAATCTGTGTAATCATAAAGGGAAGCTTTACTGTCCTTTGCAGTTGGCTCTGTGAGAAAAAATAAAAAGACAGGAAAGACTGATTGGATTTGTAATAAACTCCCAATACAGCCTAAATGTAAATTCTAACGGTCTGCGATTCTCACAAAAATATCTACAAAACATGCGTAATAGAAACCTGGGCTTCAACTATATTGAAATGAATCACACTTGCAGTGCTTCTATCTTACATTGTTTATGCTGTAGTTCATAACATGTTTGGTCATGGAAATGTCCTGACTCATGCTAACTTGAATACAATTGATTTCAATTTTAAAATATCTGAACACATTTTTTCTCATCCAAATATATGTTCATTTGCTTGTCACCATTAGACTCAGATCATTTTTAGGCCAAGCTGACAACAGTAACTAAAACTTACTAAAAACTGATATAATCAATCCACCTATAACTAGCATAGCATACAAGGCTTGAACATTTGCTTGCACGATTGTAATTATGCCCTGAAAATGGCAAATAAATTTGATGACAGTGCCGCCTATTGTTCAGCCTTACTATAGAATCATATCGTAGTTTAAAATGTTTTAATTAAGTCTTTTAGTCCACTGAAGCCATTTATCGTAAAGTCACAACTGGGGACACTCTATACTATCAAATGCATTTGTATAAGATCTCCTGCTGTTGTGCTTGTAATTGCTGCTTGCTGTTATATTTTCTCTTGTTCCATGGGAAGACGCCAATTTGTTATTTTCCCTACATCCGTTTTGAATCAGCTCTGTTAGGGGCAGATGTCTTCATATTGCCTTCAGGCTAAGTTCATTTAAAACAATCAGATTGACGAACAGTCACTTACATTACAGTTACAGTGAAATACAGTCAATTTTACCTTTCTTGTGGTTGTTCTCCAACTCTTTAGCCAGTTCATTCTGATTCATCTTCCTCAGGATTTCCACTGTGATCTTAACAGCTTTTTCTGGTCCAAAACAAGTCACCAACTTATCCACTGTTTTTAAGTGATCTGCTTTCTCCATTTCATGTTTTGATACACAGTAATATGTATTCTTTAAGTGCCAAAGAAATTTATTTAGATCAGTTGCATCCAGGTCCTCCAGTGAGTTCAGGAGCAGCTCATTAACAGATTCTAGATTCATTTCTGCAGGAAAAAAAGTGCTCAAATGTTACTTGGATTATGAATTTAAGCTGTGATAAAATCAGATCTCTCAGATGTAATGGTTGTGAGATGAATGTGTGTGTTAATGGAGAGCGGACAGAGAGACAGTTAAGAGACATACAGTACTTGTTAAACTTTGGAAACATGATTTTTGAATGTTTTAAATGAAGTCTCCTATGCTTTCCAACTGCATTTTCTTGATCAAAACACAGTATGTCACAAATCTAGCCACTAGAGGGCTCCCTCCCCTGAGTATCGACTTTATTTCTCGTGACTCCTATTCCCATAATCCCTGCAGGGCTGTGGAGGGGCAGGTGCTCAAAGTATAAAAGGGGCACATGGAACACGGCTTTTAACAGGGCTGTGCTCCTTGCTGATATGTGTATCGAAGGATGCTTCTGTATTGATACAGCAGCAAATGCCATCACGCAGGTTTGAAAAAGAAACAGAACAGAAAAGACCATTTCAAGTTTAAATGTTAAAGAAATTTTTTGCACCTCTTAATTACTCTGGAATTATATTATGATTATTATTATAGTTGTTGTTGTTGATGTTATTGAGTTTACAGGGTATGGTTTTGCTGTTGTAAACACTACTGTTGTTGTTGTTGTTGTTGTTGTTGTAGAAAAAATAATAGTATCCCTGTCTTATTTATAATAGAATTCTATTCCTCTTCTGGATTTATTCATTTTTTTAATGATAATGATTATAAAAACAGGATTGATAAGTGGCTATACTTCGAAGGACAAGAAAATCAGTATAAGCCTGTTTTACCAGCGTTGTGATAATTATTTTTAAGGCACTCTACGTTTTTTAAATAAATACTGTAACAATAATAGTTCAAACAAGTATGAATAGTTTTTAGTCAGATAACATAAAAAAGACAAGACACCTCGAAGCACTTTAAACTTTTACCAATTAAACAGCAAGAATGAAAGAGAACAAGCGCCTTTGTTTTTATTGCTGTGTGTAGAACTATGTTAGCTGCATTTTTAATATTTAATATTAATTTTGATAAAATTTTAATTCATCCCCTGCACTTTATTCGAGCTCGAGCAGGTGTTTTCACGTAGATGTTTCTAGATTTAAATCTATATTTAAATGAAAAGAGACATGACCTGACGTTTTATTCGTATCCAAAATGAGGAGATGTGGAAAAAAGGAGAGCTGGACACTCTCGTGCAGTGCATGCTTCATTCATACTCGAAGCCAGAGGCAGCTTCTGACGTGCCCACGAAACTTATGACGTGCAGGAAATCCCTAATATGGACAAACGCACACGCTATTGCTGTAGCTGAGCTGAATAAAAAACAGAAACGTTTTACTGATGAAACGTGAAGACAATAAACACACGATTACAAAAATATATGGTTTATGTGTGTTTTTCAAGTTATCTCCAGGTAATAAATAAAGAAACTATATGAAAATTGCAGTACTGATTGACATATCATTTACTATAGAAATTATAAAATATATTTCCTGAATTATTCTGTGATAAAAAAAAAAGGGGAAAAGGTGTTCGTAGTAGCCTTTATAAACCAATCATAAAATTGTCATTAGGAAAACATTGAACAAAAGTATTGTAGCCCCTTGCTACAGCTAACCTTGCTTCCACAGGTTACACACAGCAATATAAACAACAGCTGTGCATGATCTTTTCAGTTTACAAGCACACCACTCCGATGAGAACTCCACTTACCAGCAGCCACGGACGTTACTGAAGGCATTCCTGGTAGTGCCCTAAATTACTAAAGGTATCTGAATGTGAGGGATCATCCCGGATGATATCGTCAGGTGAAAGGTCATCATGTGGATAATTTTATTTACGGCTAAATTATTATTAATTAATTTTACTAATAGTTAGTGTGACGGATCGGTGGCCCTCCCCCTCATCATCATCACCACCCCGTCCCTTATTCGCCGCCCTTCACCAGGCTCCCGACTGGAGTGGGTGGATGAGAGGAGGGGCGTGGGACCAACGTGGGCTGGCGGCGTGTGATGAGGCACAGCTGGACTGAATGAAGCCTCATCAGCGCCGCCTTTAAATGCCGAGCGCGCCTCTCCTCGGGAGACCGGTCTCTTCCCCCGTGCATGCACGCTGGTGTCCTCGTGGGTCCAGGAAGGGTGCGTTGAGGGACATCGCGCCGCCGAGGATGTGAGCCGTGGAACCTCCAGAGTCATCGTGCAAGCCGCACCCGTATAACGGCCGTCGGGCCGTCCATCCCGCCAATGGCCCAGTAAGAGGCAGAAGAGGAAGAGCCGCCGCTCCAGAGAAGCCGCCGCCCCTCGTGCCCCGGACCGCGGGAGCGTGTGCGGCCACCAGACTCCGCCCCTTGCCTGGACCCTTCCCTTTTGGAACACTGCCCTCCTTCACGAGCCCCGCAGCACATCGAGGACACCAGATCCCCCCTGTTTTATGGACACTTCTTCCCCCTGGACACTTTATTTTATCATTTTTGTTTAATACAAACCTCTCCGAGGCCTGACGCCACACCCACTGTGTCTGTCGTTGGCTCCTCCCGTCACATTAGGTTGGGCAGGCCTTCACAAAAGGGCGTTTAATTACAAAACAAAAATTGCCTTGACAAAAGGGCACTTTTGGCATCAAGGGGAAAAGGGGCAGGTGCTCAAGTGTTTGCTATTCCCTGGATTACTTAAGCAGCACACTTGTTTTGGCCAGCTGGCATTTCTGCATCATTACTCCAGGCTTCAGTGTCACGTATCCCTTCAGAAAAAATTAGAATGCAGTAAAAAACTGTAATGCAATTTCACAATATTACAGTTTTCTCCATATTTTATTGCAGCCTTGGTGAACATACTGTAAGTGGCTTCATGAAAAGCATTTAAAAATCCTAAGGTTTCAAAACTTTTGACAGGTACTGTATGAAGGTTCAGAAAGTTGTGTTGTGCAAATGTGCTATGATTACTTAAAAGTTCAAATTGATTTAATTGCTTTTAGTTTAAAAAAAGAAAGAAAGAAAAGAAAAACACTTATGTAAGTTTTATATGCTGTTTTGAAGCATGGCAATTGGTTTGAGCTGGTTTGAGCTGGTTTAAGCTGGTTATAAACTGGTTATGAGCTGGTCCTGAGCAGGAGCTAGTTGCTTAGGACCAGCTTAGGACCAGCACATGACTAGCAGAAACTAGCTCAGGACCATCTTAAACAAGCTCAAACCAGCTGCCATGCTTCAAGACATACCTAACCAACTGTTTTTTTGTTTTGTTTATTTTGTTTTTGTTTTTTGTTTTTTTTTTCTACAGGGTTAATGCTGTTTGAAAAGTCTTAAATCAATGTGTATGGATACTTGACAACTTTAAATCTATATAAGTCAGTATTTGATGAGTACTTACTATCCAATGAATAATGAAGATGAAGATGAAGATGAAGATGTACAAACTGACACCTATTTTGCACTGTTTGGCCCTCAAACTAGTGGTAGAAATATCAGCACCTCAAGCACCAAGTACCTTCAACCACCTGCGGACAGTCTTCAGGATGACAACAGCTGTGTAATGGATCTGTAAGATTAGAAAAACAAAACTGATGAGGAAGGGCATCTGGCACAAAACCTTTGCCAAACCCGATGTGTGGATAATTCTGCTGTGGTGACCCCAATGGGGGAGCAGCTGAAGGAAAGAGATAAATGATTAATTAATAAAGGCATTTGTTTTGTCTTCCTTGCAAGAAAATCCATTTGAAACTTCTGAAGTCACTGAGCTGCTGAAAGTGATCAAGGCCTATAAACTGAGATATGTATAAATTGGTGGTCTGCTAATTGTCATACCTGTCTGCTGATTGGTCAGTTTTGTCTCATATTTGTATCTTAATAACATGGTAAAGCATTATACAACATTAGAACAACACAAGGATGAGTAAATGATGACTTGATGAATTTTCATTTATGGGTTAACTATCCCTTTAACCTACAAAGATCATGGTGGCCACATATTGTTGTTCAATATCCAATGCACGCTAAACCATCACACTCTTACCTGTTTATGGTTAGATATTGTGACGGATCGGTGGCCCTCCCCCTCATCATCACCACCCCGTCCATTATTCGCCGCCCTTCACCAGGCTCCTGACTGGAGTGGGTTGATGAGAGGAGGGGTGTGGGACCAACGTGGGCTGGCGGCGTGTGATGAGGCACAGCTGGACTGAATTAAGCCTCATCACCGCCGCCGTTAAATGCCGAGCGCGCCTCTCCTCGGGAGACCGGTCTCTTCCCCCGTGCATGCACGCTGGTGTCCTCGTGGGTCCAGGAAGGGTGCGTTGAGGGACATCGTGCCGCCGAGGATGTGAGCCGCGGAACCTCCAGAGTCATCGTGCAAGCCGCGCCCATATAACGGCCGTCGGGACAGGATGCCGGGCCGTCCATCCCGCCAATGCCCGTAAGAGGCAGAAGAGGAAGAGCCGCCGCTCCAGAGAAGCCGCCGCCCCTCGTGCCCAGGACCGCGGGAGCGTGTGCGGCCACCTGACTCCGCCCCTTGCCTGGACCCTTCCCTCTTGGAACACTGCCCTCCTTCACGAGCCCCGCAGCACATCGAGGACACCAGATCCCCCCTGTTTTATGGACACTTCTTCCCCCTGGACATTTTATTTTCTTATTTTTGTTTAATAAAAACCTCTCCGAGGCCTGACGCCACACCCACTGTGTCTGTCGTTGGCTCCTCCCATCACAATATATTTTAGACTCCGGCTTTGATATGTGTGTTTATGATAAACCTCATTTGAAGTAGCAACCCGCCTCACACAAATACAACAGCTATTTTTAAATCCTATCCAATGGTTGAAAAGAAAGGAGTAAACACGGTCACTAAGACTGTGACAACTGTCAATCAAAATGTGGAGTGGGTGATTCCCTGCGTTCCTTGTCAGAAAATAAACTTGTTCTGGATAATTCAGTAAAGTAAAAGCCAATTTACAAGGCACAAAAATGATAAAATGTTCTTATCTTATGTTTCATTGTGGTGTAATAGTGTTTTCTGGAAGGGACTAAAAGATAAAGTATTTTTATAAGCTGAAAGGCAGAATATAAATGTTTTTATTAAGTTAGATAGACATTATGTTTCAGGTTATGTTTTAGTGTTTGGTAACATGTTGCACACAGACTTAGTAATTGTCCCACTTTCAGTTTGTTTGGTAGTGGTCACCCTACCCTCACCAGGTCCACCTGTATAGATCTGCTATGGGTTACTATTATATATGCTATTTGTGCAGCAGCAGTATGTCTTAAATACTCACACCACTGTATCGCTGTATGCACTGGCAGTAACAAGTTATTGTGCTTGCTTGCAGCAGCAGCAGCAATAATATGCAATAACCAACAGTCACAGCAATTCAGGTAGCAGCGTAGCATATCTATTCTGCCAAGACCAAATACAATATAAAGAGAATAATTATATTCTGCCAAGACCAAATACATCGAAATTTGTTTGCGAACCGGACATCACTAGTCACACAGCCAACAATCTGAGAATGGCTTGATTTGAAAAAAAGGGATATTATTTATCTGGATTAAAAAAAAAAAAAAAACACTGGTGGATTTTTATCATTTTAAGGTGGTTGTGTACACACACTGCCAACAAACATCTCAGTTAAAACAACATGTAAAAGTGAATTTTGCATCCGATGACCATTTTAAAGTAATGATGGACTGACTTTTCTCTTTACTTAACTGAGTATTTCTTGCCATAATATTTATTTTGAACAGTATTTTAGTAGCACTATAGGGCTATTGACCATACCCACCTTCATCTGCACAACTCTAAAGCATATTAAGGAAATAAATGTTATCAAATAAGGTAGCTATTTTGGACAATCTAAAATATAAAATATTCTGGGTTGTTTGACACTTTTTTGTTTACTTCATAATTTCATATGTGTTCTTTCAATTTGGATGTCTTACATGAAACTAATAAAAATAAGAAGAATGTGTGTTTAAACTTATATAGCCTAATTCTGAAATGCATTTAACTATTTTATAATTTATCTCAGTGTTATGTGCTTGATGTTAAAACGGGATGATACCATAACATGTATATGAGACAACTGTTACTGGATGTGGTGCAGATCAAAGATGGTACTGAAAAGTAGTAGCCTATTGCAAAAAGATCTTTACTGAACGCTTTGTAAACATATACAAATAATATGTAAAAAGGGAAAAGAAATTATGAAGTTTAACACAGGGGAAAAACAAAACAAAACAGGGATGTCACCCAAATTAAAGAAATAAACAAGACAAAACAATCCTTATAACTATCCTCTAAACTGACTAACCAAAAGAAATATGAAAATAAAACCGAATTCTTCAGCGTATCCGACGCTCGAACTAAACTCCTATAAACTACAAACAAAAATCGGAACAACACTCGGAAATCAAATCTAACAAAATACGAACTAACCTAATCAAAAACAAGCCAACAGTATTATAACAACAATTGACTAGGTATTCGAATCATCACCAAGAGACATGTTTGATAATGCGCCAGAATGCATCATTTACTTTGAACTTGACCCATAATAGGACTGAAACTCCAACACCGACGTCGGCGTTATCTTTCACGAAGGATTCGATACAAGTCAATGGCCAAAGAACAAACCTATAAATAGAGCAAAGCATAACTACATAAGGCAAAATACATTAAGCCTCGGGAGACAATTGGCGTCGGAACGAGACTGCTGACCGCGCTGGAAGCACAAGGTACCCTGGCGTGGCGCACGCACGCACAATCAACTCGCGTCCTCAAATACGCAAATACAGCTGGCACGTCAGCAGATTGGCAGAATATCGATATTTTTTATTTTATTTTTATTATTATTATTATTATTGCCAGGAGCTGTATTTAAGAAGACAAACAAAAAGAATAACAAACAAAATGCACAAAGTGGAAACCATAAGGATTTCTGTGATGGTTTCTATTGTTTGTTGTTGTTGTTTTTGTTTTTCAGCAGGGACTGCACTTTTGATAACACTTTCTATTACCATCAATCATACCATACTTTAAGAAACCCGGATGAATGACACAATTATTAATCGCTCTAATTTATAACTTTAAACAGTAGCCTACTACCAACTGAAAGATGTGCGGACATTGGCTACATAGCCTGATATAAAACGAAATTCTCTATAGAATTGACACTTCGTCGTACCACAAAACCATATGAAACAATAAATCACTTACTTCCTTTAACTCCTGTCCTGTGGTCTTCATGCAGGAGATATCTTATGCTTGCGATTAACACATCAAGTCCACAATGTCGCAGATGTTTGCTCGCGCTGAGATAATAGTAGCAAACAGTACACTTTCTTATGCCATCCAAATTCTATTAAAAGAACTACGCAAGTAGTTGCTCCCACTTTCGTGTAATATTAAGAGACTGCGTCGTTGATCCGTGTCAGTAAAATAAGACTCAGGTGAGTTTCGCTTTCCTATGTATCAGTTCACAGACTACAGCATCACTGGTTATAATGAGTTACTTTGCCGCTCGCGTCCTGTGTAGACACGGTGTAGTAGCCTACAATTCAGATACACAGATGACTAGTGTGCGACGGATCGTAGATTATCCGTGATCCGTACGGACCAGTCCCTACGGTTCGGCACGCCACGAAACCGGTACGATTTGAGTCCCTCTGACCTTTTTAAGTGCATTTTATCTATTGGGTCACCAAAATCTATTTTTAGAATATTTTTGTATTAATTGAAATGTCTCATTTAATAAGGTTTAAAAACATGGCATACATTTTATCTACATATTAGAAATAATCTTGTTTTTTTTTTTTCAGTTTTCAGTTGACACCACCAGGGATATCTGATTAATAGGAAAATGTTGATTTCATTACAAATGCATTTTATGATCATATTCAGAGAGCTCGTGCATAACGGGGTTGAAGATAGTGGCCATATCTTAAAATAATGACCAATAATAATAGGGATTTGATGCCTGAGGTGGGAAAATATGGAAATTCAGGAAGTTAAATATGTCATTAATGCTGTGAGGTGTTCAGAAAAGTAAAAGACACGCGCGCCGTTTTCTGCGCTCAGCCGCTGCAGCACACACCTGAAGCGCGCGCGGAGAGAGAGAGAGAGAGAGAGAGAGAGAGAGAGAGAGAGAGAGAGAGAGAGAGAGAGAGAGAGAGAGAGAGAGCGGCGCGATTCGGAAACCGCGTTTCAGACAACGCCTCAAGGGGTGGATACATACACACAAAGGTATGTGAAAATACCCGTTTTGGCAAATATGTAAGTTATGGCCACGTCTTAATTTAACATCAACAGAGCTGAGAAAGAAACCGAATGTGTGTCAATATTAGGTCCGTGGTGCATTTAGTCTTAAAGAGACAGCAGCATAGAAATACCTACTTCTGTCTTGTCTGCTAATCAAACACCACCACAGCTTTAAAAAATATATGTTGTTTTACACTTAATTACTACATTTCTGCACTTGAATACTACTGTTACTGTCTTTATATAGCCTATAATTTTATGTTGTAGGCTGTTCATATGCTTGCAATTTGTACAATTGTTCTTGTTACTGACTTTAATAGTTAAGCTAGTAGTTTCTGATGGGTTATAGAAGTGCTTAAAAGCTCACTTTAGTAATAAATGAAAAGCAATTTTTTTTTTTTTTTTGCTGATGCGAAAAATGATACGATCCGTGACTCAAAATCCGTAGTATGATCCGAACCGTGAGTTTTGTGATCTGTTGCACCCCTACAGATGACTTTCCTGCCCAGTGAACACTCATGAGATCAATAACACTTAACAAAAAACTCTTAGGATTCAGGGATTATTTTTGCAGCTCAATGGCTATTACAGTATACAACATAAATTAAATTACAGATAATAATAATAATAATTCAGCAATGAACTTTTGTGAACAGATCATTTTCATTTTACTATTGTAAAGTAATATTGCAGTAGATGAAAAACACTAGAAAAGTTCAAATACCAAAGAATTGTATATGATGGTGGTATGCACCACAATACAGTACAAAATAAAAAAAGTAAATTCAGCATCCTCTGCACATTTGGTCAAATGTCATTACAGTATAGAGTACTATAGCAGTTTCCTGGTGTCCTGACATAAGACTAGCTGTATCCCTCATTTCACAGTTCTGCAAACATGCAGTATGCTACACATAAAAAAAATTATTACAAATAAAATTTGACATTCACGTGTTTGAAGGTGTACAACATGTGCTTCAGTTTACTGTAGCCTACATATAGAAGAGTGACATTTCCATCATCTAATGTACTGGTACTGTACTGTAATTATACTGAATATAAGGCCTAAGTATAAAACCCATATATTATTCGTTCAGCTCTCTCCGGTGAAAGGATGCAGAGATTCTGATTGGTGTTATCAGTTTTGCTAATGCTTAACTAACTCATTGTTAAACTTTTTGAGAAATGTGTTTTGAGAACTGAATTAATGATTTGGGAAAATGGGCCAACTAAAATCAGTTATATTATGTTAACAATCGAGAAAATTGCAATACAAGATTGTTACCTCTGTTATTAGTTTTCGTGATCGTGATCTTCTTATTGATTTCATGTTATTGTTTCGTCCGATATGGCAGAAAGGCCTCTATATCCATGATGAAAGTGGAGCGAGCGGTCGGAGAATCGGATCACCAAACAATTACGGTATGAAGGACATATCCGGAAGGGAATCAATTTCTCAGAGGACTTCTGAATAAACCGAGAAGCAGTATCTGATTCAAGAACAAATGTAAAAACAAATCGTTAGTGAATGGGCTGCGCTTTGCGTTTTTGACTCAAAAAGATCCGGTTCATAAGAGTCATTTGTTAATGAAGCCGACTCCACTGGGCGCGCTGCGTGCGCGTGCAACCATCATGTGCTGTCATCGCCGCAGCTGAAAAGTAGCACATGAAACACTGCTTACATTTATATTTTATTCTGTGATAATTCTGGGGTGGTAGGTGGGGTTGCCACACCGTGCCACCCCGGTAGATCCGCCCCTGGCTACTTAACACGTCTGCCGCGATGGAGGTGGGATACGGGTAAGGTTTGGGACAGGTTTGGTGGTATGGGTAGGGTGGGTTAAGGTGTAAAGGATGGGTAAATGGTGTAATTGTAGGCCTAAATGTAATTACATAAATGAATTACAGATGTAATTACATGCAAGTGTTTTTTTTTTCTTTTTTCAGAGTGTCTATTGACATTAAGTGCAAATAGCTCGTCCTGATGGCAAAAGCTATTTACACTAACTCCGCCCACTAAGGTGTGATTGAGGGTAGGTGTAGGGAGGGCTTTATTGTCCCAATAAGGTGGAATTAAAACTATAATTTACACTCAATACGTTATTATTGCATACTGTTTTATAATGTACTACAATACTGAGGTGCAGATAATTGCCACTATTTGCAATAAGTAGTATAAATAGCAGAAATTCTTGCTATTTTAACAGTGTAAATAGCATATCTTTAAAAAATAAGCTACTGCTATTTTCACTTGTTGTAAATAGCATCCATCTCTATTTACACTCATGAAAAATGGGGGCAAAAAAAGTGTTGCGTTTATAATTTTGTTCAGTATATATATATATATATATATATATATATATATATATATATATATTTTTTTTTTTTTTTTTTTTACTATATAGTGTAGGCTAAACTGTTTGTTATTCCAGATAGTGAGTGGCTGTGCCCAGCAGAGCTTTCATGAAGCAGTTATTCAAGTCTTTGCTTGACAGGTATGTGTGCTATTTGAAGCATTTGAGACTTGTTTTCCTGAGTGCACAGGCTAACTTACATTTCACAATTGTATCCTTATCAGTAACTGTTAGAAAGTCACGTGATTGCTGTTTTGCCTACAGATTAGACCTGACAGCTAGTAAGCCTGTGTAAAGTTCACAGACTTCACTGAATGAATGCCGGCTTGTGTATCAAACAATCAGAGCACAACAGAAAAGAACGTGTAGAGCGCTGGCTCTGGAGTGTCCTGATAGTCTTTGAAGACTCTAGATAGAGAGTAAGGGCTCGGAGAGGTACAAGTCACGTCTGTAAGCAGCTGAATAAGGGTAAAGGCATATATATGTGTGTGTGTGTGTGTGTGTGTGTGTGTGTGTGGTCTGAAACAGAAGACAAAATTAGACATAAAGAATATTACAATAATTGTATTAAATTGTTACAGATATTAAACAATACTGAACATAAATAAGCAATAAACTGTCATCTAAACTTTGCTGGCAGTTCCACAATATTATATTGTATCGTAGCATATCAAAATAGTCTTAATCTGGCAGACATTTATGCATTACAGTTGACACTAAAGGTGGTACTTAAGGATAAAACCATTCACTCAAACACCTGATCTTTAGACTAAGTCTGCAAAACTATAAGCACATTACATGCTTTACATTCAGTTTTTGCTAGTTGTTGTAAAACAAACTTTAACACATTTCTCTACATTACACAGAACATTCAAAACACAGCTTTTTTGTTTAATTTGGGAAACACTGCTATTTAAATGCCACACACTCATTTACCTACCTACACCAGAGATTGTCTTATTATTGGGAGATATGAGGGTCTGGTGCTTATCGTTGGAGAAAGAATAATGATCAACTTGGATCACATGTGCCTTGATAGCCTTGAAATCACATTACAGCCTTGACGTCATTCACAGTTTCTGTCAGAGTTGTGCAACAGTCAGTCGCTGTTAGGAATGAATGAGAAGTGTTGTAAGCTGAATCCCACCTGTCGCAAAAAGTCAGTGACTTCTCTTATAAAATGGCTTTTGTTTGTGTGTGTGTAAACTCTAAAAATAGTTCAATCCAAAACATCAACTAAATAGCATTATAAGTCATTAAAAATAATGATATAATGCCCTTTTAGGACTGGGTGATTTGACATTTAACAATGGCATGACTTTCTCTAAAGCTGCTTTTTAAATGATTATCAAATGCTGTATTGGGGCAAAATCAAAGTGACATGGACACCAATGCACAGTATATTCTGGTTATGCAGTGACATTGAAAACAAGTAACTGTATTTTATTAGACCAATAATAGTAAAGAGACTATAAAGGATATAAATGTAATACATCTACTGCATTCATATGAGTGCATGTTCCTCGTACCAGTTTACATTTAGTCTGTGCTTTTGTTTCATTATCATTTTTAATTTAGCTTTTTTAACATTTGCCATAAAATGCTGAGCAAGCAATCATTTTTTGTTTTATAATGTAATGTTATTTATTTATAAATATATTAGGGGTGTAACTGAACGGTTCACAGGCAAATTCCAAATGGAAGTGAAATGAAAATATGCTAAATAATATATATAAAAAAAATTATATAAAACTTTTTAAAATATAAAACGTACATTTTTTTATGGCAGTGTCCATCAGCGAATCTGCCAGCTGAAGATAACGAGGAAATTACATCGCTCCTTCACCAAGTGCATTCCAAATGACTACATAATGCCCTGCTCACTCCAAGGGGATAGGGATGATCACTTCCATTGCCCATGAACCGTTCGGTACACAATACACATACCGTTACACCCCTAATATATACATATGTTTATTTTACATAATATATAGCATAGCCCAGTGGTTCTTAATCTAGGTCATGGAGATCCCCCAAAATGTATTTTGTATGCCTCTCTTATCTGACACACTCAGAGTTTCTCCTAAAGAGCTGATGATCTGAATCTGGTGCGTTAGATAAGGGACGTACAGGATTGAAAACCACACAGAAATTTACTATACATTTTTTTTTAAATAGTCTTCAAATTGCTCCTTGTTTTAAGAACAACAGAGCATGATATGGAATAACATTATTAATAATTGATTAAAATCGATTGATGGCTAATGGTCATTGTATGTGGTGTCACTGTGAGATCCAAATGATATATATATATATATATATATATATATATATATATATATATATATTTTTTTTTTTTTTTTAATATAGAGATAGTGTCAGGTGTGGACGGAGAGGCAGACACAAGGTGAGTAGAAGTACTGTGTTCACTTTAATTCCTTCTTTCAAACTTAGAACAATCTCAAGGATATCAAACAAACATAAACATCGATCTGAGAGATCGGCAAACAAGAACTGAAAGTCCAACACCCTGGTTAATCCTCTTCTTTGGAACAGGTCGGTAAGAAGGCTTACGGCACAGAGAATCCTGGAATATCCTGAGGTGAGTAGTGAGCTACCAGCTTGCGACCTCGAGACCAGCCAACGAGGGAATGTGGTGAGTGACTGAAATAGTGGCTGGTGATTGATGACAGGTGGTAATCAGTATTCTGGTGATTGTGAGCGGGTGCAGGTGGTTGGTGTGGAAGGAGTAGTGGGCGGATCCGTGACAGTACCCCCCCCCCCCACGGGCGTCTCCTGGCGCACGGGGTCGACGGCGAGGGCGACCACGTCCTCTTGGGGCAGGGCGGTCGGGGTGTGATTGGTGGAAGTTAGAGAGAAGAGAGGGGTCCAGTACATCCTCTCGGTTTACCCAAGATCTTTCCTCGGGGCCAAATCCCTCCCAGTCCACTAGGTATTGGAGTCGGCCGCCCCGCCGCCGAGAGTCTAAGATTTCCTCGACTTGGTAGATGGCCCCACTGGGGTCGGCCTCGGGAGGAGGAGGTACTTCGTGCTCTGTGGAAGGAGGAAGAACGGGATTAATGAATGGTTTTAGAAGAGACACATGGAAGGTAGGTGAGATACGGTAAGTAGTTGGGAGCCGGAGCTCGTAGGTAACTTCATTGATTTGGCGAATTACAGGGAAGGGACCGATATAGCGAGGGCTCAGTTTCTTGCAGGGCAGACGGAGGCGAATATCCCGCGTCGAGAGCCAGACTTGGTCGCCGGGTTGGTAGAGGGGCGTCACGGCGCGGCGGACATCAGCCTGTTCCTTGTGCCTCCGTACTGCCCGCTGGAGATGTACATGGGCCGCGTCCCACACCCTTTCGCTCTCCCGAAACCATGAGTCCACCGCGGGGACTTCGGAGGGCTCTCCAGTCCAGGGAAAGAGCGGTGGCTGAAATCCAAGCATGCATTGGAAAGGAGTGAGCCCGGTTGTTTCCTGCCGCAAGGAGTTTTGGGCGTACTCGGCCCAGGGCAAATACCTGCTCCATTGGTCCTGGTGGCGATGGCAATAGGTACGCAGATAGCGTCCAATTTCCTGTATCTTG
Organism: Acrossocheilus fasciatus; assembly: GCA_036784905.1. NCBI lineage: Eukaryota > Metazoa > Chordata > Actinopteri > Cypriniformes > Cyprinidae > Acrossocheilus > Acrossocheilus fasciatus. The sequence goes on from CM071950.1 coordinate 1,844,324, forward strand.
CGTTCCGTTTGACCGTTGGTTTGGGGATGGTATCCGGAGGATAGGCTGACGGAGACCCCAAGCAGTCGGAAGAAACTGCGCCATACCCGGGAAGTGAATTGAGGTCCTCGATCTGAGACGATATCCTCGGGTAGGCCAAAGTTGCGGAACACATGTTGGAATAGGGCTTCTGCGGTTTCCAGAGCAGTGGGTAAGCCTCGTAACGGGATTAATTTACAGGCTTTGGAAAATCTGTCCACGACGACGAGGATGGTGGTAGAACCGTTGGAGGGTGGTAGGTCAGTGGCAAAGTCAATCCCAATATGAGACCAAGGTCGGCTTGGAAGTGGTAAGGGAACGAGCTTTCCTTCGGGTAAGTGACGGGGAGTAGAAACAACGGCACAGACAGCACAGCCCTTGACGTAACGGGTCACGTCCTGGTTCATGTTTGGCCACCAGTACTTGTTTTGAAGGAGTGAGAGTGTGCGTTTACGGCCCGGGTGACCGGATCCAGGAGACGTGTGCAGTGAATCCAGAAGAGAGAGACGGAGGGAGGACGGGACGTAGGTTTTCCCGGCGGGAATTCCAGGTGGAGCAGGCTCGGATTGGGTGGCGATTTGGATTTGGTCGTCCACGTTCCAAATGATGGGGCAGGCGAAGATTTTGGGTGGCAGGATGGACTCTGGCTTTTCGGGTGATGGATCGGCTTGGTAAAGCCGGGATAGAGCGTCGGCTTTGAGGTTCTTGTGTCCTGGACGATAGGTTATGGTGAATTTGAACCGGGTGAAGAAAAGGGCCCAGCGAGCTTGACGTGGGTTGAGGCGTTTGGCCTCGCGCAGGTACTGAAGGTTTTTGTGGTCGGTAATCACCTCGAAGGGATATTGGGATCCTTCGAGCCAGTGCCGCCATTCCTCGAGCGCCAGTTTAATAGCCAGCAGTTCGCGGTTCCCGATGTCATAATTTTGTTCAGCCGGCGACATCTTCTTGGAGAAGTAGGCGCATGGGTGAAGTACTGGAGGTTCACCTCCTCGCTGGGACAACACGGCACCAACTCCCACCGTCGATGCATCCACCTCCACCACAAAACTACGACTGGGATCTGGATGGGTGAGTGTCGGAGCGGTACAGAAGGAGGTTTTTAGTTTTTGGAAGGCTCGTTCCGCTTGGGGTGTCCAGGTAAGGGATTTAGGTTTTCCCTTGAGGAGAGAGGTCAAAGGAGCCGATTGAAGACTATAGTTGGCGATGAACCGTCGATAAAAGTTAGCGAACCCGAGGAACCGTTGGAGCTCCTTGATGGAGGAGGGTTGTGGCCAATTCCTTACGGCCTCCACCTTGGCAGGGTCCATCTGTATACCATTGGCGTCGATGATGTAACCCAGGAAGTGGATCTGGGTACGATGGAATTCGCACTTCTCGAGTTTAAGGTATAGGTGGTACTGGCGGAGACGTTGGAGAACTTGGGTGACGTGGTTTTGGTGTTCCTCGAGGGTGGTTGAGTAGATCAGAATATCATCAATGTAAATGAGCGTGAAACGATTCAGCATGTCCCGGAAGATCTCATTCATGAAGTTTTGGAAAATGGAAGGTGAGTTTGAAAGGCCATACGGCATAACCTGATATTCATAGTGCCCGGTGGGTGTAATGAAGGCCGTCTTCCACTCATCGCCTTTCCGTATGCGGATTAAGTTATAGGCACTGCGAAGATCGAGTTTGGTGAATATTCGGGCTCCTCGAAGTTCTTCCAGGGCCGCCGGGACCAGAGGTAGGGGATAGGCAAACTTGATCGTTTGGGCATTTAGTGTCCTGTAATCGATGCATGGACGGAGGCCTCCGTCCTTCTTGGCGACAAAGAAGAAACTGGATGCTGCGGGTGATGTGGAGGGCCGAATGAACCCTTGCAGGAGTGCTTCTCTAACGTATTCCTCCATAGCGGCACGTTCAGGAATTGAGAGAGGGTAAACGTGACCCTTGGGCAATTTGGCTCCGGGCAACAAGTCTATGGTGCAGTCCCAGGGTCGATGTGGAGGGAGACGAGTGGCGGCCGTTTTACTGAATACGTCCTGATATGGGAGGTAGGCTGGAGGAATATTGACTGAGACAAGCGTGGCAGGACTCTCTACGGTGGTGGAATTAAGTGGGAGAGAGGGTGCGGCTTGGCGAGGTACCGGCAGTTTGGTGAGGCACTTCTCGAGGCAGGACGGACTCCAGCGTAGGATTTCTCCCGACTTCCAATGTATGTCTGGATGATGTTTTGTGAGCCAAGGGCGACCCAGGACGACATCGACGACAGCCTCCTCTAAGACTAGGAAGGAGATCTGTTCCTCATGGAAGTGTCCCACCCGGAGTGTCACTTCGGGAGTGTGATGGCGCACCAGCCCCTTACTCAATGGCTTGCCTTGGATGGTGGAGATTCGGTAAGCTGTGGTGCTTCGAATCCGAGGTAGTTGAAGATGAGTTAGGCTGGTAGAAGAGATGAAGTTTCCTGCGGCTCCGGAATCTATGAGGATTTTCACTGGGAAGGATTGGTTAAGGTAGAGAATTAGAGCATGATTATGAGGAATTTGGGAAACGTCAGGGTGAAGATGGACCGCACTCACCGTGGAACTCGTGGGGCGAACAGGACAGGAAACTAGAGTGTGACTTCCCGAACCACAGTACATGCACAGGTTGTGGTCCTTGCGGCGAGTCCGTTCCTCCGGAGACAGATGATATTGATCTACTTGCATGGGCTCCGGAACAGACGGCACGGATCCTGTGAAGGTAGGTACTGGGGAAGTCTCGACATGACACGCATTCAGTTGTTGGGAGATGTGTAGGGATTTCTGAAGGAAGCCTTCTAAGCCCACGGAGTCTTCAATTACTGACATCTGCTGTTTTATGGAAGGTTCGAGTCCACGGCGATAGGCGGCGAGGAGCGCGGTTTCATTCCACCCACTGCTAGCGGCCAGAGTGCGAAAGCGCACAGTGTAGTCGTGGACTGACATGTTGGCTTGTTTCAACTGGAAGAGTTCTTCATGCACCGAGAGGGAGGAGGCGGTATGGCTGAACACCTCGCGGAAATGGTCGGTGAAGGCATCCAGGGATCGCACGATGGGGCTGTGTGAGTTCCAGAGCGCCTCAGCCCATTGCAGGGCTCTTCCAGACAGCAGGGACATGACGAAGGCTATTTTTGCTCGATCGTTCAGGAATTGGTGAGGTTGGAATTCGAAGTATAACGAGCACTGGAGCAGGAAGCCCCGACAGGTGGCAGCATCGCCGGAGTAGAGAGTGGGTTTGGCCATAGGGCATCCGGAAGGAGGGCGGCTCGGAGGCGGTTGAAGGGCTTCGCGAAAAGCATGCACCAGTTCGGTAAAGGGGTCTGGTGTCGGGAGAGCTTGGTCCTCCATGATCTAGTTCTCCGCCTCCAGACTTTCTTTGCTGGGCTGGTCTTCTGTCAGGTGTGGACGGAGAGGCAGACACAAGGTGAGTAGAAGTACTGTGTTCACTTTAATTCCTTCTTTCAAACTTAGAACAATCTCAAGGATATCAAACAAACATAAACATCGATCTGAGAGATCGGCAAACAAGAACTGAAAGTCCAACACCCTGGTTAATCCTCTTCTTTGGAACAGGTCGGTAAGAAGGCTTACGGCACAGAGAATCCTGGAATATCCTGAGGTGAGTAGTGAGCTACCAGCTTGCGACCTCGAGACCAGCCAACGAGGGAATGTGGTGAGTGACTGAAATAGTGGCTGGTGATTGATGACAGGTGGTAATCAGTATTCTGGTGATTGTGAGCGGGTGCAGGTGGTTGGTGTGGAAGGAGTAGTGGGCGGATCCGTGACAGATAGTATGTTAAAAGCACATTTTATTTTAATGACGTCCCAAAATAGCACAGCTGAGTACACTTAGGGGATTGTTCATTGAGCCTGTAACAAAATAAATCTATGAGAGCTTAGTCCGGGAGATCAGAAAAATTAGCAATGTTTAGAAAGTCCAGGATGTGCTCCTTGAATGATCGATTTCTTTGATGCAAGTGGATGATTCTTACTGTTGGGTCCATGACTGGTTTGGGTTGTTGAATAAAGCCGCTGGGTCTGGGTGTGACTGTGTATTCTGTAACGTGGAGCGTGACAGCGGAGTTAGAGGATCCAAGTGAAGGCTTTATTTAAGCAAGGTGTGGTCATACAGGCAGGGTAGAAGCCCAGCAGACAATATCATCCAAGGAAAAGACAAAAGCGTAATTCAATAACAGGCAATGTTCAGGGCAGGCAGCAAACAATTACAAAAAAACAAATCAAACCACAAAAAAAAAAAAAGTCAAAGGATGGGTAGGATTAATCTCAGTACACAGCAAAGAGTGGGTGAAAGGGTGCAGCTTAATCAGTTCCTAGTCAGGGGTTATGGGAAATGGAGTCTGGGACAGAGTGGCAAAGGTATGGGATAGAGTGTCCTCTAGAGGACATGGGCACTCCAGCTAGAGATCGTGACAATCTGTTTGTTGAAAATTAGCAGACAATGCAATTGAGATGTTTACATTTGCTTGTTGGGATAACAATGCTTGTCAACTGACCAGAGGCAGACAAAGTACACAACTCCATTACTTGAGTGAGAGTACGGATCCTGCTGGTCAAATATTACTTCATTAGAAGTGAAAGTTGTGAAGACAGATTTTTACTGAAGTAAAAGTACAGAAGTACTTGCTTTTAAAAGTACTTAAGTACGAAAAGTAAATTTCCTTTTTATGTCAATGCACTGTTTTATTTTTGTTGTACGTAATACTTGCAATAGCTCTGAAGCAACTCTCAATACATTACACCTACTGAATACACTGACTAGCTTGTAGTATCTTTGGAATAAAGAGTTTTTAGAATGATAAAAACAAAACAAAAATATTCATCCCCACAACCCACCCCCACAAAAGCAGGATGGTAGTGATCTCACACAGCTCTGACAGAGTGTGCACACACCTATGTAAAGCCATTCATCCACATTTGAACAGAGTAGACAGTGAAATCCTGTAAATACAGAGTGATAAGGAAGAAAAAAAAATCAAACCTGCTTTAAAACCCAGCAACACAACTGCAGCTGTATAACTTTACAGCAGCAACACTGCTTTAACAAAAAAGCAAACCAGCAAGATTTAGTTGACATCAAAACAAAAGTTTCAAAAATACTGTCTAATCGCTCTCGCGGTACTTTGATGTCACACACAGAACGGTCTGTGCAGTACTGCGTCAAGTCCAACACCTATATTGTGTTTTAATAGGAGACACACAACAGTTCTTCTGTGGCTTTATAGGTAATATTTTCACTTACACAATTTAGCAAAATCAGACAATATTGTGTCTAATATATACCACAATATTTGCTTATTAAACTGTTGTAAATAAATACCACATTTGCAACTGGTCAGTGTTAAAAAAATGCTGGGAAATCACTTCATGTAGCCCTACAAGAGTGACCCACTGAAGCTGCTACATAGGAACGACTTCTACTTTGAAGACCTTGATAGAAATGTAGTGGAGTTAAAGTCATAAGTTTCCAGAAAAAAAATAATACTCAAGTAAAGTACAGATATTCAAAAAGTGTACTTAAGTACAATTCTCAAGTAACTGTAGTTACTGTACCCCTCTGCAACTGACAACAAACTTTCCCATTTGAATTAGCATAACTGCACAAAAATTTTAGTTAATTTATATTGTTTTTGTGACTGATGGACAGACATGAGTTGTTCCGAACAGGCCCTGTTCCAGAATTATATTATTTAAATGATGTTACACCTTGTTATGATGAGATGAGCGGAGAGCAGAACTCAGCACTGGACATAACTCTTGTTTGTCAAGGGGGTGCGCTTACTTTCGTTTGTTTTGCTTAGTACACTCTAGTACACCCATAGAACCGGTTCTGGATCAGTGCTGTTGAACTGTATTTTGTTGTGTAGGCAGGTGTTTCTGTTACTTTGTCCACCCCTTTTATATAAATTCGGCTCAGCTCAATGACAAAAACACCTATGTAGTGCAGTTCAATAACACCGCAAGCTGCATCTTCCAGAATGATCATACAGTTGTGGCAACACCTCTCACTTTTGCATTACAGCTAGTCATGATTTACTGAAGGACTATTAATTTAGATTTCATTAGTTTTAACTAGGTGAACCTAATAAACTGGCAGATGATTGTAGTGCTGTACCTATACTTATCTAGATAATAAAGACTATGGTTAATTCCATTTTTCAGGTTGTGCTGACCTAAGAAAACCCAGCCAGAGCCTGTACCTCACTGATGATACTAATGTGGCAGTGCTTCCCACAGTGGGTGGCCACTTCAGTTTATTGGATCTCAGAGTCAAGGCCCAATATGAGGTACATGGGTTTGGGGCTGTACCCAACACAATTGTTAACATGGCTACTTCTGGGCCAGTGTCTGGAGCAAAGTAAAAGATGCCTTAAGAAGCAAAAAACAACTCAGCCTGATAGACCACAATGGAGTGGAAATTTTTGACTCAAAGAACAAGAGGTGCTTTATTTTAGGGCTGTGCAATTAATCGAATGCGATGGTCATGCACAGGGGTAGGCAACGTCGGTCCTGGAGTGCCGATGTCCTGCAGAGTTTAGCTCTAACCCTGAAAAAAAACCTCACCGGCCTGTAGCCCTAGTAATTCTGAAGACCTTGATTAGCTTGTTCAGGTGTGTTTGAATAGGGTTGATTAGGGTAAACATTCTAATATAGCATATAATTTCCACGCATCAGGGAGCCGCTATTGATATGCAGAGTATTTAAATCACTTTGGATGCAGGGTTGCAAAATCTGCATTTTTGCAAGGTATTGAGCTGATTTGAAACTGTTGCTGAGGATTGATTTTCTCCCATGGGTTAAAGGTTTGAGATTATGCATAAATTACATTTGACTAAAATGCTTGTATTGAAACATTTTGCATTGTACCTATGATAAAACTGTGGGAGATGTTAGGTTTTGTGAAAGATGGCCACTGGTAGGAAGCCTTTTAGCTGTTTATGATCAATCTGCATAATATGTATTTTAGGTATGGAAATGACATATTTTGAGCTTTGATATTTGAGATATGGTCATTGCACTAGTTTGGGGGCTACTTTAACCCCCCTCAAATTCAAACCCCACAAGTCTGCATCCTGCCCCCACTGTCTTCTTTTTTTTTAAACCAAAATATGGTCACCCTAACTTTGACAGTGGCATGGATTTTTATGTGGCTTCACAATTACATTGCAAATATTTTGTGGGTTTTCAATTGTTTCAACATTTATGAAGTCCCACATTTCAAACTACAACCATAAACAATATCAAACTTTTGCAGCTGAATTAAGCCCGAAACACACTGCACAGACGAAAAAAACCATGGATCACCTTGAATTCAGAATTGAAAATTGAAGTTTGTTATAAATAAACAAATGTGCAATCTATAAAGCAAAGTTATTGAAATGTTATACTGTTCATGTTTGTGACCTTAAAAGAGAAAGATATGCACAGCAAATGCCTAACATGACCGTACTGATTAAGTCCCAAGATGTTTTGTTTGTTATAAATGAAATCTATAAAACAATAACCTCAAAAGAAAAATGAAAAATGTTCTAATGTTCATGTTTGTGATCTTGAGAAGAAATTAACAATTTGTATTATTATTATTTTTTTATTACATGTTGGTGTATTGTTTGTGAAGTACAACTGTTTCCACCTGATTTGTGTGTAGTGTCAGTGTTTTTTGTGCTCTGCCCTACAGCTCTGATGTTATCATATGAAGGGCTGCTGTCACCTGGAGCCCTGACCCACAGCAGCAGACATCACCCTGTGAAGGGATGAGGCCCTAACAACACCTTTCCACAATCTCCTATATTTGTACTGTATATTATTTTCACACCATAGTGGCAGTCAGAGCTTTTAAATTGGTTGTGAAGTAGCAGTTATCCCCTGCTTATTCACCATAGTAAAATATCTGAATGTGTGAATATATCCACACAAAACAATTTGCCATTTCTTGACATAAATAATTATTTAATAATTAGACAGAATTATTACAACTGCCCATTTTACAGAAACATTTATCTCTCTTTTAGAACCTGTAAACGCCAGATAATCATTTACTTCATGTACTTTGTGAGTTTTGACGCATGGACATACAGGCATAGTCTGCAAAGCCTACAAAAAAAAACAATAATAATAAATGCAATGCAGTGCTTGCAGCTTGCTGCTGTGATAGTACAGTGTGTTTTAAACATACTCATAGTTATACGTTTGTTTGTTTGTGTGTGTGTGTGTGTGTGTGTGTGTGTGTGTGTGTGTGTGTGTGTGTGTGTGTGTGTGTGTTACGCCTCATACTGGCAGAAAATTCCTTGTATGTTATGCATACTTGGACAATAAATGCTGATGTTGATAACTTACTCTGTGAACATCTGAAAGAAAATGTTGCTGTTGTTAAGCAGCTATGATTATTGCTAACGAATCGCATCTCTCTGACTGCAGTACTGCAAAAGGGCAGTGTTTATCACTGAGTATAAAACTCTGAATACCGATACAGGACTTTTATTTTGTGCTGGCTATGTGATGTCATAAGGCTGCGCCGCGCTCCTGCGCCTGTGATTAGGCTCAAGAAAGGTTTGGGCTTTAAGGCATTTAAAGTGTATAAATCAACACAAAGCGTTCAGGCTATTTATAAGTTTTACTAGCGATGTAAAATGAACTATTTATTACTGAATGCAACATTGCGATGTTTTATTTAACATTACAGAGCGATTTTTTTTTGTGAGTAAAACCCATCCACACACGATAACAAACGCGAGCTGCGTCTCATTTCGTTCCCTATATCGCGAATCAGTTGTAAACACGGATTCAGTCTCGTGTTTGGAGAAACAGAGCTTTTTGAAACTCCGACTGAACCAAATACTTCACAGTGTTTCGAAGCGCTGGAAGCACGGCACGACGACACCTGCTGCTCAAAACTGTGTAAATGCAACACAAACGTGGAATGACATAAATACATGGGGACTTTATATAAATCGTGTTGTTTTTTTAAGTGTTTTACGGCTAATAAGGTTATTTAGGGCCGTTAGTTGTCCCTCTTGTCAGTCTACTGACCGCTGAACTAGGGAGCTTTTGAGATGCATCCAGAGATTTAGTTTGGATTTATTTTTCTTTCTGTTAATTATTCTCAAACGCACAGAAAAACTACGAGAAGTACGTGACATAAAGATGGCGTTTATTAAAGAGGAGAGTGAAGACATGAAGATTGAAGAAGCATTCAGAGTCAAACAAGAAGATACTGAGGAACAAACAGGTTGGTTTTCATTCTCAAAGCCTGCTGAATTTGGTCCTTGTTAAAATGACCTCTACATAAATGAATGATAAGAATGTCATATGAGTGTCCTGATTAAAATAGTTATATTTGACATGGAGTGTGTTGCCTCATGTGGACAGACATGTTGAGATCACATGACCAGACCGACACTAATGCATCCTTTAAGCGCACCTGAGAAGATCCTGCTTCCAAAGTGGACGTTCCTTATTACAACATGTCACATTAAATGAGGAAAAACAATACAAAAGCACGCTGACCATACCTGTCAACCCTCAAGTTTTTCCTGGGATACTCCCACATTTAACCGTTTTATCCCGCTGTCATCCCATTTAAATATTTTCCAGTATTTTTAATATTTCTATAAAAAAATCCCACTGAGTGCATTTGATGTTTGCTACATTCGCCTCCGGTAAAACTCCTGTAATTTGTATGGCCCAAACCTCATTATATGAAGAATCCTGTCAACATATTCCAAGGTTGTCCAGTTGCCAGATCTGGTATGAAACGCGTCCTTTTCTTCCACACATACAAATTTCAACCCATTTATGGCCTCAACTTGGCAACCAGTGGCGCTGTTGATATCTGCGAAGCTAGTGTGGGAAGGAAACAAGCATCACTGGTAGAAATGGGAGGAGAAGACTCATGTGGTGCTCCAGCAGAAAAAAATAAATAAAACAAAAGATACATGTAAATTTATCAATAGCTGGAAGAAAGAATTTAATTTCGAATCCCGGAAGCCATATCGACAATGCATATGCTTTTATCTAAGTGTGTTGTACTGATTTTAATATCAGACATGGGAAAAATGGCGTTACACAGCACATTAAATCGCAGTGGCACAAAGGCTACGGTTTAATTGATTAAATATGAGGGCTGCAAGTTTCAGAGTCAGGTGCTGCGCTACTGCATGCTGTCTGCATTTGTTCTTCATTTAAAGGAACTGCAAAATAATAGATTAAATCAAACAGTTAAAAAAATTGTAAGCAACACAAAGTTCAAATCAAAGACAAATTTTGCACTAAACTTTCACATCTTGTATCAATATCGGTTGTGAATTTATCATTAGATGAATGAACTCCATGTGGAAGCACACGTGATATATTCTTCACATTTGGATTTTTACAGGCAGATTAAGATTAGCTTGTGTGATGCTGTGAGTGAGTGTTATTTATTACTTATAGCTTAATAATAATACTATCATAATGACAAATAAATATTTTAATGAAAATAATGCTAATACTGCATTATTTAATGGCTGGTAGGAAATATTTTCTCACTTCACTTGAAGTTGGCAGGTGTTTTTGTACTCATTCTGCCCTCCTGCAGCTTCATTTTTATTTTAAGATTAGATATTAAGTAAGTTACCAATCACAGCCTTGTTTTACTCTGTACTGCTTTCTGAACATTTGTTTTCTTTAGGTGAAACTAAGACTAACGCAGAATGGGTCATGTAGAAGATTTGAGAAAACTACAGAGATTTTATTTCTGTTAATAGCATGTTGAATTAAATATGATGTATTATAGAAATATAATTTGTGTGGACCCCCACAAATTGTATAAATATAGATATGTTGTCCTATTACATATTTTGTCCACAGTCACCTTTGTCTTAAGTACCCCCAAAACCCCATCAAGTACCCCTTCACTAAACTAAGGATGGGTACCAAAAACAAATACTATTGAATAAAATCATGTGTTAAGAATTACATTAATACACCCAAAACAATTAATTTGTGGGTGAAACTGTTTTATATTTTGCAAAATAATGAGATTTTATTTATTGCCATCTTATGTTAAATCACTTGTAGTATTCCTCAACTGTAAGTCGCTTTGGAAAAAAGTGTCTGCCAAATGAATAAATGTAAATGTATAAATGAGATTAGTCACAATTACATATTTTGTCCTAAACATTGTCAGTCATTGCAGACATGATCAAATAAAAGCTGTATCAGCAAAGTCTGATATTCAAGAAAATCAATTCTTTTTCATATGATATTAAAAACAGGAAATTTTTGTTTGACAATCTTGTTAATTATCGACACTGGTCCTACTTCTAAATCTATTCACATACCCCTGGGAAGCATATACAAGGAGAAAAGCAGAGGACCTAATACGGAGCCCTGTGGCACTCAATACTTGTGTTTGAGGAGACGCCTCTTCATTTACACAAAGTTGTAGCAGTTGGATAGATAGGACCAAGACTGTGATAATGCTTTATTCATTAAAGCCACCAGAATTCTCCAACTGTTCGAAAGAATGTTGTGGTCGGTGTTGTAGGACAGATCTAATAGCAAGAAAAGAGAAATGTAACTTTAATAAACACAGTCTCTTTAAATCATGACTGAAATATCGATTCTCTGCAAAACTGAACATAGTTGAGAGGACAATATTTTTTTTTTAATAATATTTGAGGTATGAATGGCAGATTTGGGATTGTAATGAACCAGTTATTCTGGGTTATCTATGATAAAGAGTTTGATAGCTGCCAGCTTGAGCATGTCCTAAAAAAAAGCAACAAGTTAAAAATATTGAAAAGTTTTGAGAATACATGTAACACCTCTTCCAGTAGCTTAGTATGTATAGTACGTATGTATAAAATCTAGGTCCTTTAATGTTTTATGATGTTTTTGATGTCTGTTGCTTTGGGCCATTACACTGGGGTTAACTTGAATTTGTCTTTTTTTATGCTTAAGACCTGATGGCACTGAAAGATGAGAGTGAAGCACTGACTGAAATGGAAGAGAAAGACCAGAAACTTGATTTGGTGTTTGGAGAAAAATCCACAAAGAGTAAGAAGGCTTCGACACGAAAAAGAGGTCAGAAGAGCGAATATAACAGCTGTGTCACTTGCCATGAGTGTGGAAAGAGACTGACTAATAAACAAAACCTTGATGTCCACATGAGAATACACAATGGAGAGAAGCCTTTTACCTGCCAACAGTGTGGAAAAAGTTTTACTCAAAAACAAAACCTTAAAGTCCACTTAAGACTTCACACTGGAGAGAAGCCTTACACATGCACTCAGTGTGGACAAGGTTTTACACATAAAGGAAACCTTAATGCCCACATGAAAATTCACAAAGGAGAGAACCCTTACAGCTGCAAACTGTGTAGGAAGAGCTTCTCACGAAAAGAAAGTCTTAATGCCCACATGAGAAGTCACACTGGAGAGAAGCCATTCATCTGTGGTCAGTGTGGAAAGGGTTTGAGATGTAAAGAAACTCTTAATTGCCACATGAGGATTCACTCAGGAGAGAACTGCCTTACATGTCATCAATGTGGAAAGAGTTTCAGTCATAAAAGAAGTCTCAACACTCACATTATAGTTCACACTGGAGAGAAGCCTTTCACCTGCCCTCAGTGTGGAAAGTGTTTCACACTTAAAGGAAACCTTAAGACTCACATGCGGCTTCACACCGGAGAGAAGCCTTACAAGTGTCTTCAGTGCAAGATAAGTTTCACGTATCAAAGAGACCTGAAACGTCATTTGCAAATTCATTCTGAAAATAAATTGCGAGTGTGACAAGGTTAATGAAAAGGAGCAGTTTAAAAAAATCACCTGCACATCAATTGTAATCATGCAGATGTGAGACCCTGTTTGTGTGCTTTGTTGAAGTGTTTTAAATGCCTCAGTTTAAAATTGCACCAGAAATTATGTATCTGCGTAAAATAAAGGCTACATTCACATCACAGATGAATGTGGAACGAATCTGATTGTCCAGCTTCATGAACACTTCTTTTATTTGCATCCATCACCTTTTTATACTTTGGCTTGTGTCTTTATTTTATGTTTTCTCCATCTACACGTGAACTCCTGTGGCCATTTGAACTTACCCGACCATCTCCTTTGCTGTGTTTGTGAATACTGAGCAGCTCATACAGTCATTCCTGTGTCACTCCATTTCATTGGTTCATATTGGTACTTGGTATGGAATGAAAATATTAAACTTCTGTCTTGCTGTGATATGCCACAATGTTAAAGGGGTGATTGCCTGTATTTATTTTTTTTCTAGGCTTGATTGTGTTTATGGGGTGCAGTCTAACATGTTAATGCTTGTTTGTTTTTTTTGTTTTTTTAGCATTATTTACCTTTATTCTACATCTCTCTGTCCCTTCTCTGGTGAACACTGATGATTTCCTGGTTTTATGAAGCCCCTCCCTCAGAAAAACACAATAGGCTCAGATTGGTTAGCTGGCCCGGTGTGCATTAATTCAATAAACCGTCTTGTGCATGTCTAAATATCACAGCCCTCACCTCAGAATGTGCTCCAGTTGTATTGTAAACAATGGCATCGTCAATATTGCTTATCAATTTGAGCCCGATTAAGACCCAGAGAATATTAGGCAGGGTCATCGTCATGTGACACACAGCAGCCACAATAGCACTTTTCCTTTTTATTCGAAACATTCCCAAACGAACACTGTAAAAAATAAATTGTTGAGGAAACGTAAAAAAATAACAACTTGAAGCAGTAAGACTTTGAGTTCTCTCAACAATAGTATTTTAGTTCTTCTCAGTAAAGATACTTTGTTCAGCCAATGTAAATTTGTTAGTTCATGCAGAAAGTTAGAAAAAGTTTGAGAACTTCAAACTATTTCAGACTGCAAACCATTAAAGTAGTTTTAAAAGCTTAATATCTGAGGTAAGACAAAATGGAAAAAAAAAAAAATATATATATATATATATATATATATATATATATATATATAATAACCATAAACTATTTACATGTCTGTGATAAAAGGACTGTTAAGTTGGAGCTCATTATGTGACTCTTCTATAGAGCAGGATCACAAAACTGATTGTATTCAGAACTGTGAAAAAGGTAAGAAAAAAAGTATTTTATATTTGTGTTTTTATGTGTACCCCCCTCAGCTTTTTTTTCTCTGTTTTCAGTCTAGAGCACAAATTATACAATAATTATACAATAAAATAAAATTGCACAATATTTCAGTAACAAGATACTGATTAGAGACTTTAAATTGACATGGCTTATCGTATAATAACTAGAAGCTACAATCTTTTAATTCTCTGCATCAGTGGTTCTCAACTAAATTTCATTTCTAATTATAACTAATTAAGTATTTTAATTTTGTATTTTCAGTTTCATTTGAATTTTTAGTTAAACTAAATGGTAAGGTTAGGGACAGGTTTGGTGGTCTGGGTAGGTTTAAGGGTGGGTTAAGGTGTAAGGGATGGGTCAACAGTGTAATTATAAATGTAATTACAGAAATTAATTACAGATGTAAGTACATATAGGTATTTTAAAAAATATAAGTAGAATGTAAAAACCTTTATGTACACAATAAGTGCATTGTACCAAATTATTAATTTAAATGTAAGAGTTAAGGCCACCTAATATAAAGTGGGACCGTTTATCCCCGTAATGGACTGGTTATGTGGTATATGTCAAGACATTGTTCTCTAAATTGTAACGCTTTTCTGTATACAGACTGAAACCATGCACTGTAAAAAAAAAAAAAAGTTGAGCCAACTTAAAATTTTAAGGCAACAAACTTCAGCAGATTTGTGAGTTTTCTCAACTTGTCGTTTTAAGTTTAAACAACAAAAATTTGAGAATCTCCCACAAAAACAAGTTGAGCAAACTCAGAAAAAAAAAAAAAAACATTTTTACCAGTTTCAGCAGATTTTTAAGTTCACTTAAATTTTTTTTTTTTTTTTTTTACAGTGCACTATGAGCACAGAGGTGAATCATTGGACAGTCCTAGATGTAGCAAACAAACATTTTCCCTAATTAAACAGATTCGACATATTGGACTTTATCATCAAAATGATCCAAAATTTGAATTCACATGTGGATTGAACAGTTGTGGCAAAATCAACAAAATTTTTAGTTCCTATAGATCACATATTTATCTCAAACGTAGGGATCTTCTTTCACTGGTCAGTGAAGAAGGGCGAGCTTGTGTCAATGAGCATAGTAACTTGGAGGAACATATTGAGGATTTTCATAGTTTTGAAGAGGAGTTGCCTAGCACTGATGTGGTGGTCAATTTTTCACATGGGAGAAGACATCACTACCAAATTCAAAGAAGAGGACTTTACTCTAAGAAACAGTACTAACTACAGATACCACCTGCAGGCTGTCCTTGATATTATCAGGAGACATGGTGTTAGCTTTCACTGTTATGCTGATGATACTCAGCTCTATATTTCTTCGCGGCCCGGTGAAACACACCAAATTGAGAAACTAACGGAATGCATAGTCGATATAAAAAACTGGATGACGAGTAATTTTTTACTGCTAAATTCTGAAAAAACAGAGGTGTTAATTATCGGACCTAAAAACCCCACATGTAACAACCTAGAACATTATCTAACACTTGATGGCTGCTCTGTCAATTCTTCTTCATCAGTCAGGAACCTGGGTGGGCTGTTTGATACACTTTTGTGAACTGAAAATATGATAGCTAAATTTTTTCCAAAGATGAAGGATCAAGTTAAATTTATGAAATTACAGGAAAGACTAAAGACTAAGATGCCCTCTATGACCACACACACAAATCATGAGTAAGTATTTTATGACCAAAAGTATGTAGACAGCTCTACTAATTACTGAATCCACATTTTTTCAGCCACAGCTATTGTTAACCGGAGTTTGAAAAGGAAAGTGTATACTGTATGTTACTACCTATGCAAATCTTTACAATAACTTTTTAAAAAAGCATTAAACTACTTTGGTGTTTATAACACATTATAAACATATGACTGCATGCACCTCATTGTAACACAAAAAACATAACACTTCCCTGAAATCTTTTTCTGTAGGACTTCATTTGGCATTCCACATGGGCCAACAAATGACCTGCTACCAAAATTTCCAATGGCAATACAAAGAAGGCTTGATGAGGAGAGCAGAGATTTTTTTTCTTCAACAGGACAGAGCAAATGGAGATTAAAAATTATTCAAACACTGTTTGATCAAATGTGCACATATACATGGTAATTGTAAATACGTAAAAGTATAATTTTAGAGCATGACGGAGGATTATTTATTTATTCCTTCATTCATACATTATTTAATTAATGTTTAGGCATCCAACAAGTGAACAATACAACAAGGTGTGTTCAGCTCTTGTTACGAAATATCAGTTCTTGAGAGACAGGACTGGAAGAGTTTTTCCATTTCAAACCCTTTAGTACTTCCTTGATATTGTTATCTTGAAGGTGATACATGTTTTAGCATTAATTGTGTTATTTGTCTTCATTTAAGAAGTCATGGCATGAGATGCTTAAAAACAAATTCAAGAAAGGAAGATCAATTGGTTGATATTGAAGAGATAAATAAAGTCTGATGCAGATTCAGCAAAGTAAAGAACCAGATGATTTCTCCAAGCATCCAACAGACACGTGATGCTCAAAAAAAGGCAATCAATGAAGATGTAAGTATGCCAAATAAAGTGACCTTAAAGACCTTCATGGATACTTAATGGATGTCTTTAATGATTTTATTTATTTATTTTAGATTGAGGATTTATCTGTAATCCAAGATGTGTATCAAAAGAGAACAAGGTCTGAAGAGGTAAGAGCCACAAATAGAATAATCTTCAGGAAATAAATTAAGAATAGCATTAAAGTATGCTGTTAATAAATAAGTGCTTGTGTTTGTGGATAGGCTGAGTCAGGAGAAGATGATTACAGCATAGGGATCCACTTGGAGAAAATGAGAACAGAATGTTCAAAGAAGACACCAAATATCCGACTTTTACTTGACTGTATGGCACGGACAGGAATGAGAGGGCAGACTACATGAAACATCACTCCACTAAAGATGTACTATCACGATATCCAGCTCTTAAAATCCCTTCTGTTGTAAGTGAATTGCAATCCAAATTTTGACTTCAAAGTGAACATTTGCTTTATTTATTTATTGTCTGTCGATAGCTTGTATTGGAGTTTGAAAGCAGACTGGATGCAAACATTGAAAAAAACATTCTGAAAAATCTTGACCTGGTGGCACAGAAAGTTATTAATGAGTGCCAGAGAAGAGAAGTCGGGGTGGATATTCGTACAGAGCTGGCTGAAGCAAAAAAAAAACAAAAAACAAAAAAAAAACGTTGATTTGGCACACAAAGGTAATGAATGAATGAATGAATCCCTGTTTTTATAGACAGTAAATATACAATTATCATAATTTAGATAAAACAATGTTCATGGACATTTTCTCAATTTGATATTAAAGGTCTCTCAATGGCTGCTGCTGTCCTGTTGCTTCCACTTTTATTCAAGGAGAGTCCAAGATCTCTCTATCTCATCAACGAGGTATATGCAGATCCATCCACTTAACATTTAAAAATACAAAATCTGTTTTTCTTTGACTGTGTCGAGGTTCCACTATAACAGAAGCAACAACATGAGTGTTGCTGTGTGGCTGTAAATGTATTCACACACGTCACAAAGTCACAGATTTCTTAGTGGCTGATTTTGGAAACATTCTGTAAATGTTTGGACAAAAAATAATAATCATACATTACATTTTAAATACTAAATATTGTATACCATATGTAATATTATCCTATTTTTGTTTAGGAACCAAGCATACCCAACCCTGTGCTATGTATGAAGGGACGTGCCTTTGATACAGAGTGTCTAATTGAACTAATGAAGGAAAGGGAGAAGATCTGCGAAGTAGATGACATCACCATGGCAATACATTTCACCTTCAACACTGAGTGTGCTTCAAAGATGAGAAACAGCCTGAAGTTCACTGAAAAGTATTTAATGGGCCATAATGCCGAAACCAAAATGCCACCTACCGTGATTAAAATGGCTAATTTTTTGTTTGATTGAATATGTGTGTGTGTGTGTGTGTGTGTGTGTGTGATAATATATATAAATATCTGATATTAATTGTTGTAAACAGTATTATTACTATTTATATATTTGTTTGTTTGTTTGTTTGAAAGAGAACATTTATTAGTTTTAATATCTTTTTTCCTGAGTGGTTTCCTGTGATTAATTTGTGTAGTTCTATAAACATTCTTGAAATAAACATTTCATAGACAATTACAGGTTGTGTCTGTGTTGTGAATTGAGATAAAAAATAGTAATATTTTACATAATAATAATAAATAGTACCAAAAGGTGCTATAAAATGTTAAAAAATGGTTCAAAAAAGAACCCATGGGGGTCATTAATTCACCTTTACGTAAAGGTTCCAATTAGAACCTTTTCAAAAAAAGGTTCAAAAATGAACCTTTAAGGTTCCTCCACAGTTGCAATCTCCAGGAACCTCAAAAGGTTCATTTTTGAACCTTTTCTTCTAAGAGTGTACAGTGCATTAACTATATCATGAAATATATTTATTCTCACCCTGTTAGTTGATCTAGTGGGCGATGGTCAAAGGTGCCTAATAATGTAGTCTATTAACTATGGATAAAAACCGGTCTGTTTACTTAGGTAACAGATATGGGTGTCATGTCATATCATATTTTTAATATGACTTGACTTTATTTTTAATGTGAATTTAACATTGAAAGTTAATGTGAATAAAAACATTGTAAGTTAGGCTACTAATTGTCATAACACTTTCATTGTACAGAAAGAGAGCAAAGAACATTTTCACTGACGGTCTAGAGTTCAAGCACTCTCAAAAACTCCCATTAAAATCACTGAAGCGGTTTACACTGTGAAATTAATATCTTTCTATATTAATTTTTCGCCAGAAAGAGATATTCAGTCAGCGAACGAGTGAAGAAAACACAGACATTTTAGCGGTGACTCATCTGAACGCCTCTGATTGGTCATTGCATTCATAGTGCTGTAAAAACACGTCTGTCTCTGGCTCAGCGCCAGCTAAGGCAGATTTGAATTTAAGCAGCTGATGATATGAAGCGTTGAACGATTTAATCACGCTGGTGTGATTGTATTACAACCCTAAATCAGAAAAAGTTGGGACAGTATGGAAAACGCTAATAAAAAAAGAAATTAGTGATTTCTAAATTTACTTTGACTTGTATTTCATTGCAGACAATATGAACACAAAATATTTCATGTTTTGTTTGGTCGACTTCATGTCATTTGTAAACATGCATCCTTTCCTGTCATTCAGACCTGCAACACATTCCAAAAAAAGTTGGGACAGTAAAGCGTTTACCGCTTTGTAATGTTGCCATTCCTTTTCACAACACTTAAAAGACGTTTAGGGACTGAAGACACCAAGTGATGAAGCGTTTCAGGTGTAATTTTATCCCATTCTTCCTGCAAACAAGTCTTAAAGGAACACTCCACTTTTTTTGGAAATAGGCTCATTCTCCAACTCCCCCAGAGTTAATAAGTTGAGTTTTACCGTTTTTGAATCCATTCAGCCGATCTCCGGGTCTGGCGAGAGCACTTTTAGCATAGCTTAGCATAGATCATTGAATCCTATTAGACCAGTAGCATCGTGTTCAAAAACGATCAAAGAGTTTCGATAGTTTCCTATTTAAAACTTGACTCTTCTGTAGTTATATCGTGTACTAAGACCGGCGGAAAATGAAAAGCCTATTTCCAAAAAAAGTGGAGTGTTCCTTTAAGGTGGGCAACAGTACGAGGTCTTCGTTGTCATGTTTTGCGCTTCAAAATGTGCCACACATTCTCTATTGGAGACAGGTCGGGACTGCAGGCAGGCCAGTCAAGTACCCGTACCCTCTTCCTCCGCAGCCAGGACTCTGTAATGTGTGCAGAATGTGGTTTTGCATTGTCTTGTTGAAATATGTATGGACGTCCCTGGAAAAGAGGTCTTTTTGAAGGCAACATATTGTGCTCCAAAATCTCTATGTACTTTTCAGCATTAATGGTGCCATCACAGAAGTGCAAGTTACCTTTGCCAATGGCACTGACACAACCCCATACCATGACAGACCCTGGCTTTTGGACTTGTTGCTGGTAACAGTCTGGATGATCCTTTTCTTCTTTGGTCTGGAGCACACAGCGTCCATTCCTCCCAAAAAATACCTGAAATACTGATTCGTCTGACCACAGTACACGTTTCCACTGTGTGATGGTCCATCCCAGATGCCTCCGAGCCCAGAGAAGTCGACGGCGCTTCTGAACACTGTTAACATAGGGCTTCCTTTTGGCACAGTACCGTTTTAACTGGCATTTGTGGATGTAACTATGTATTGTGGTACTTGACAAAGGTTTGCCAGAGTAGTCCTGAACCCATGTGGTGATATCGCTTATAGATGAATGATGATTCTTGATGCAGTGCCTCCTGAGGGATCAAGATCACGGTTGTTCAGCTTAGGCTTGCGCCCTTGTCCTTTACGCACTGAAATTACTCCAGATTCCTTGAATCTTTTAATTATGTTATGCACTGTTGAAGGTGAAATATCCAAATCTCCTCCTATCTTTCTTTAAGGAACATTGTTTTTAAACATTTCAATAATTTTTTCACATATTTGTTGGCAAACTGGCGATCCTCGGACCATCTTTGCTCCTAAAGGACTAGACCTTTCTTGGATGCTGCTTTTGTACCAAATCATAACAACAATCACCTGTTGACATCACCTGTTTCAAATCGCATCATTATTTAACCAATTTACCTCATTACTAGCCCTAAATTGCTCCTGTCCAGCAGGTCTTTTTTTGGAATGTGTTGCAGGTCTGAATGACAGGAAATGATGTATATTTACAAATTACTTGAAGTTGACCAGACAAAACATGAAATATTTTGTTCATATTGTCTGCAATGAAATACAAGTCAAAGTAAATTTAGAAATCACTATTTTCTTTTTTTATTTGCGTTTTCCATACTGTCCCAACTTTTTCTGATTTGGGGTTGTAAATATAGAAAATATTATTCAGCTATTTTTTGTCTTTTGGAAGCTGCACTGTTATCAAATTATTATGGTGTGGTCAGTGTGAGGTGACAATGATGCATAAACATTTGCCAAAGTGTTGCAGAGTTGCAGCCTCGGAATCATCTTGGCAGTTTCATTGATGCACTATTTTGTCTATCGAAAAGCTTTTAATAATTTTTATTATGTATGTTTATTTATTGATTGCTTAATTAATTGATTGCCAGAAAGGACTGAAGATGAGCGATCCGATTTTTTTACCATCGGCCTAGGAGGAGCATGAAAAAGTAAGTTTTTTCAAATAAATTCAATATGGCAGACTGTAAGTTTGACCAAACTTAGCATAATTGGCATCAATGTTTTCGGGATGATCTAGGGCAGGGGTCGGCAAGTAAGTTTGGCATCGGGCCAAAAAAAAAATGTTGCCACTAGATGGCGGGCCAGAACATAGTCAAATGATAATTTAAGAAATTAATTGATGAAAAAATTAAACAAGAATTGCCTGTGACGGACTCTGTGACAGTTACAGTGTCTTTTGTAACTGGTAGTGAGCTGTTTCTGTGTTAAATCCTGTAGTGAGTAGGACAGTCATTAACAAAAAGCCACCTTTGTGTGGAGGTGTCCGGCAGAGATAATCACTCCGCTCCGGGTTCACTGATATCAGAAACACTGCTCCGCCTTCGCTCCACGTCTAAAGTATTTCAGTAATATCACATTTCTGTTCATAATGTATATTAAACAATAAAATAACAGGAGAGTTTCAAAGTGGCTAGTGTGCAAACTTTTTTTCCTACCACATGACAAGCTAATAACATGGTTGTCAGCATTAAAAGGTATAATTGCTGATTTTTGCAGTGCAAATTTTGTTTGGGATGAAAATAATGTTTATATATATATATATATATATATATATATATATATATATATATATATATATATATATATATATATATATGTGTGTGTGTGTGTGTGTGTGTGTGTGTGTGTGTGTGTGTGTTTTACTTCTCATCTATATATCTTATGGTGTTTTGGGAGATACTTACTTTTAAGATACTTAAGTACTTTTTTCCCAATTTCCCCCAAAATTCCTCAACTTCATTAGCTTGTGGATAAAACATTATATTTTTATGAAAGAAAAATTATGAATAAATTAAATATAAGTCTGTTGGCTAGAGAATCTGCCATCTGTTGGTTAGAGAATAAACTAAACTATAGGAATTACAGTTTTAGGAAGAATGTGTTTTGACCATATATATCCAGCAGAGAGCCATAGTTTTTGGTCCCCATGAGGAAACAAGCTTATAAATCATACAGAATTAAGTTTTTTGAAAATTTAAAAATGCAGAAAGTTTTCTGTAAGGGGTAGAGTAAGGTGTAGGGCGATAGAAAATACAGTTTATACAGTGTAAATAACATTACGCCTATGGAATGAACCCATAAAACATCGAAACCCAACGTGTGTGTGTGTGTGTGTGTGTGAGCATGTCTGTTTTACATTGCATTTGTGCTCTAGTGCCAGGCCTTCATTCCTGCATGGAAGTTTTCAGATTTACAAAATGGCAACTAAACACTCAAAAGTCTGAAAATTCCTGTCTATTTTATCTGTCAAATATGAGGCGTTGCTATGGGTTGCGTGCATTTTGCTCGACTGACTGATATTCCACAGTCTGTTCGGAAACCTAGGCTCTCAAGCCATATAAGGTTCTTTCAGTGAGTGGGTCGACAGAAGGAAAAAAAATAAACCAAACAATATTTTACACTTTTTTTTCACAAATAATAAAAGCTAGTGTGTCGATTTAATAAAAAATCTTTTAGAATTTTAGAATATTACATAATTTGTCAATGCCTTATTCTTAAAACTCAACTTATTAACTGAGAATGAGCCTATTTCCAAAAAAAGTGGAGTGTTCCTTTAAAATATAATTTAAGTCAGGGATGCAAATCGGAATTTTCATCAGCTGTTATGTCGGTTTTTAGAGTCATATGATCCTTCAGAAATTATTCTAATATATTGATTTATTACCAGTATTGGAAACAGATTTGCTGCTTAATATTTTTTGTAACCTGTGACATTTTGTTCAGGATTCTTTGATGAATAAAAAGCTAAAAAGAACAGCATTGATAATAAATCAACATATTATGATTTATGATTTAAGGATTATGTGACACTGGCTACTGGCTTAAAGGCTGATAAAAATTCTGATTTGCATCACTGAAATAAATTACATTAAGAAACATTACAAATCTTTTGAACGGCTGTCTGTGTCTCTCTGTGTGTGTGTGTGTGTGTACATACATACATACAGTGCCCTCCAAAAGTATTGGAACAGTAAAGACAAAATTGCTCTGTTGGCTGTGGAGTCAAGACATTTACAAATATGATTAAAAGATGAATATGAGACAAAACTACAGAATGTCACATTTTATTATTGGGTGATTCAACACATAGATGTTTTACCAGCTGAGAAGATCAGCACTTTTAGAGTTCATCCCTCGATCTGATGTGAGCATAAGTATATGAACAGTTCCCTCGCAGGTCTTTCTGAGTGATCAGCTGTGTCCTGTTGCATTAATTCTTCAGATATTAAAAGCAGGGAATGTGTCGTATCAGTTATATCCATTACTTCTGCATTCGATGATGACACACACAAACCAGGATGAAGTCGAGGGAGCTGACTTTGAGAGAAAAGCAAGCAATTTGGATGCTAAAAGAAAAGAGGAAGTCAGTTAGAGCTATAGCAAAAACAAAGGGCACGGAGAAATCAAGAGTTTGGAAACCACCAGCGACACCAGCAACCAACAACTACCTGATCGACTGAGAAAACAACAGTAGCTGATGACAGACAAATCATAAAAGCTGTGAAAATGAACCCTAAAAGACGTGTCTGTAAAATCAGCAACAACTTCCAGAAAGCTGGGGTGATGCTTTGACAATTTACTGTCCTCAGGAGACTTTGACACAGAATTACAGACGCTACACAGCAAGATACAAACCTCTGACCAGCTCCAAAATAGAAAGGCAAGATTAGAGTTTGCTAAAAAGAACAAAGGTGAGCCAGAAGACTTTTGGAACTGTGTTTATGAGACAAAGATGTACCTTTATCGAAGTGATGGGAATGCAAATATGTGGAGAAAAAAAGGGAACTGCAATTATCTCAAGTATACAGCCTCATCTGTAAAGCATGGTGGAGGTGTTGTCATGGCATGGGCATGCATGGCTGTCTCTGGAACAGACCCTCTCAACTTTACTGATGACTTAATGTATGATGATAGATTCATTGGGATGTGCTTCATATTGCATCAGAACAATGACCCAAAACACCTGCCAGTTCAGCCAAGGAATTTATAAGGGCAAAGAAATGGAAAGTCTTAGATTGCCCGAGTCAATCTCCAGATATAAATCTGATTGAACATGAATTTCAGCAGCTGAAGAGGAGAGTAAAGGCAGAAACTCCCCAAAATAAGCAACATTTGGAACTGGCTGCATTAAAGGATGGGAAAAGTATTTCAAAGGATGAGAGCAAGAGTCTGCACTGCAAAAAATGCTTTTCTTACTTAGATTTTTTGTCTTGTTTCCAGCCAAAATATCTAAAAATTCTTAAAGGGGTGGTTGACTGTTTTTTTTCTAGGCTTGATTGTGTTTATGGGGTGCAGTCTAACATGTGTTCATGCTTCCTTTTTTTAAAAACGCATTATTTTTTAATATAATTTACCTTTATTCCACACCACTCTGTCCCTTCTCTGACAAACGCCTCGATTACTTCCTGTTTTTATGAAGCCCCTCCCTCAGATATACGTGAGGGGCTCTGATTGGTTAGCTGGCTCAGTGTGTTGTGATTCACTAAACCGCCGAGCGTGCGTCTAAACGTCCCGCCCCTCAGCTCAGCAGCATGTGCTCCGGTTGTATTGTAAACAACGGCATCGTCTATATTGCTTATCAATTTGAGCCCGATTAAGACGCAGAGGATAGTGAAGAGGATCGCGCAGAACCTGTGCAAGCATGGCTCTTAATGGTATGTTTGTTTGTTTGTTGTCTCATACTTTTAGATACGCTGTTATTATGCTACTGCTTATGTTAGCTTTTAATATAATTGGAACAGTTTGTTGGAGCTGATCTGACGATCTGAATGAGAGAGAGAGAGAGAGAGAGAGAGAGAGAGAGATGCAGAGCAGGGCGACGCGAGGAACAATATTAAGAGGCTGTTTTAGAACACTGAGTTTGAATCTTGTGAATCCATTAGAATCGATAGAAGACAGAATTCATATATGAATAGATTTTTACGTGCACCTCTTCCTCTTCTCTAAAGCAGCACAGCATGGCCCCGCCCCCTTCCTTACATGTTCCCGAGGGCGGGGCTTATCTGGGTCCGTGACGTATCAGACCCGGGAAGTAGTTCGTTGTAGTCCCTTACCAGATGTTTTTGTAGGCATTAAACTTCCAGAATTTTAAAAGACGATATCTCTGTTTGCATTGAACTTTCAGCGCTGCAACTTTGCAGATATTGTTTTTGCTCAAACAGCAACATTACACACTAACTAACGTTAAAAAAGTGAAATTGCAATCAACCACCCCTTTAAATCAAGAAGGCTTTTCTAGACAAGTAAAAATTATTGTCTTGTTTTCAGCAAAAACAAGTCAAAATTAAGTGAGTTTTTGCTTGAAACAAGCAAAATAATCTGCCAATGGGGTAAGCAAAATAATCTTATATCTTAACATATCTTAACAGAAAACAAGATTATTTTTCTTACCCCATTGGCAGATTATTTTGCTAGTTTCGAGCAAAAACTCACTTAATTTTGACTTCTTGTAGAGCTAGCATGTGATGACAACCTTCCAAAGTCTCATGCCATTTCAATAAAGGGAACATTTTTTTTTTTTAAATTTCAGTAGATGTCATTTGGGGTCAAAAAGACCCCGAACAGCTTAGAAGGGTTAAGTGAATCTGCATGTAGTAATTAAGGGATAAGTTATATCGTAAACTCCCACGCTGACCAAATATAAATGTTTCTCTCCAGTGTGAATTTTAATGTGGGCGTTAAGACGTCCATGTGGATCTAAACTCCTCTCCAGTGTGAATTTTCATATGCTTGTCAAGGATTCCTTTTCGGCTGAAACTTTTTCCACATTGTTGGCAGATGAAAGGCTTCTCTCCAGTGTGAATTCTCATGTGGACTTCAAGGTGTCCTTTTTGAGTGAAACTCTTACCACACTGAGCGCATGTGTAAGGCTTCTCTCCAGTGTGAACTCTCACGTGGGCTTTAAAGTTTCCATGTCGATCGAAACTCTTTCCACACTGAGTGCATTTGTAAGGTTTCTCTCCAGTGTGAACTCTCATGTGGACTTTAAGGTTCCAATGTTGATCAAAACTCTTTTCACACTGAGGGCATGTGTAAGGCTTTTCTCCAGTGTGAATTCTCATGTGGACCTTAAGGTTTCCATGTTGTTCGAAACTCTCTCCACACTGAGGGCATGTGTAAGGCTTCTCTCCAGTGTGAATTCTCATGTGCCTGGTAAGGCTTCCTTTTACTGTGAAACTTATTCCACACTGTTGGCAGGTGAAAGGGCTCTCACCAGTGTGAACTCTCATGTGATAATTAAGGTTTCCTTTTCGGCTGAAACTTTTTCCACACTGTTGACAGGTGAAAGGGCTCT
This sequence comes from Acrossocheilus fasciatus, assembly GCA_036784905.1. NCBI lineage: Eukaryota > Metazoa > Chordata > Actinopteri > Cypriniformes > Cyprinidae > Acrossocheilus > Acrossocheilus fasciatus. Next base: position 1,871,064 of record CM071950.1, read on the forward strand.
CACCAGTGTGAACTCTCATGTGGACTTTAAGGTTCCCATGTTGATCAAAACTCTTTCCACACTGAGGGCAAGTGTAAGGCTTCTCTCCAATGTGAATTCTTATGTGCCTGTTAAGGCTTCCTTTTTGAGTGAATATGTTTCCACACTGTTGACAGGTGAAAGGGCTCTCTCCAGTGTGAAATCTCATGCGGACTTTAAGTTTCCCGTCTTGTTTTCCACATTGAGGGTATGTGTAAGACTTCCCTCCAGTGTGAAGTTTTAGGTGGACCTGAAGGTTTTCATGTTGATTGAAACTCTTCCCACACTGAAAGCAGGCAAAATAACTTGTACCTATCTTTTGAGCTATCTTTCTAGAGGAAGTATTTCCAGTCTGTGAGCAACTAAAAGATTCATCTCCAGTTATGAAATCATGATGTTTCTCATATTGATCTTTCTCTTCCATATCAGTCAGCATGTCACTCTCCTCTTTCAGTGGCATCAGTTCTAAAGTGAAAAAAGAAACAAAAAAAGTTAGCCCCAGTTTAATGGCACTAAGCAAAAGGCATCAAAACTAACAACATCCAACTAGAACCTGTACTCACTAAGCCATGGGTTTACCTCAGCATTGCACATTTTGCATGTCTCAATCAAACACACCTGATTGAGGTAATCAGCTCTTTAGCAGAGACTCAAAGACCTGAAATGGGTGTGTTAGAGAAGGTATACCTTGAGGGAAAAAACATTTGCACTAAGCTACTGAAAGAGGTGTTACATACATGGAGGGGAGGGAAGTTTAAGTGGCATCAGCTAATCTCTGGTGTGTCTCAAGGTTCAATGCACAGTTCTCTTTGCTTCTACATTTACACAATTTCACTGGGAACAATCATAAAGGCACATGGCTTCTCCTTCTACTGCTATGCAGATAATAAGCAGCTCCAAAATGCAAGGCACAACTGCTTGGCCAAGCTATTGTCATTTCAAGACTGGTCAGCTTTCCAGTCAGCATGATTAAGCCTTGGCAGATAGTCAAGAACGTAGCAGCATGCCTAATCTTCAATCAGCTGAAGACAACCCACATCACACTCCTCCTGATCTCACCCCACTTGTTCCCAGTTGCGGACAGAATCATATTTAACATTTTAACACCGGCTTTCAGGATTCCCACCGCAACAGCACCACCTACCTCAATTCACTTCTTTAAGTGTATACTACCTCATACCAGCTATGGTCACTGAGTAAATGACACCTTGTTCTTCCTTCACAACAAAGCACAATGTCACTCTCCAAAACCTTCATACTTCTTGCTTCTCTCTGTTGGAATGAGCTGCCAACCTCCTCCCGAACTGCTGAGATAATCACAACTTTTAAGAAGCAGCTGAAGACTGACCTCTTCCACAAGCACTTAACCATTCCACACCCATAACCCAAATGCACTCTCTCACACACTAACACGAAACATTACAAGTCCCTTTGGATGAAATTGTCTGCTAAATGCATAATTGTAAATACTAACTAATAATGTAAGATTAAGCTACTGCTACACAGTTACTGGAAAGATTAAATATGTGTGAATCATTTGGGTCTGTGAGACTTTCAGCAGTGTTAGACAGTAGAGTCTTTTAACTTTTAATTAAACTTTAAGTACTTAAACACTATTACTACTATTTACAAACAAAAATACTGATGCCACAACTTTGCCACAGAGAAATATCATGTACATCTCATCAAACACAAGAATGGAGTGCCACAGGGCTCAGTATGGATGTCCTCTGATTTTCTCCTTGTTTAAGCTTCCCCTGAAGGACATCATGAAATATTTGCAGACACAACCTGTGATTGGTAACTTAGTGTCTAATCTTTAATAAAGGTTAAACAAATAAAGTCTGAAATCAGCATTTCAAGAAAGAAAAAAAAAGAAGAAAGCTGCAGGAAAAACACCTGCCAGCTGTGAGTACAGGCCATATATACATATACATATACATATACATATACATATACACACACACATACATATATATATATATGTGTGTATGTATACAGTATCTCACAAAAGTAAGTACACCCCTCACATTTCGGCAATCATTTTAGGGACAATACTATAGAAATGAAACTTGGATATATTTTAGAGTAGTCAACTTGTATAGCAGTACAGATTTACTGTCCTCTGAAAATAACTCAACATGCAGCCATTATTGTCAAAAAAGCTGGCAACAAAATAGAGTACACCCTACGTGAAAACAGCTATACACCGTTTAACCATGCAAAACCACATGTACTATTCATCATGTTCATGTTTTTGTCTGTTTGACAGGACCATACAAATTTGTGTATCTTGTTTTAGAGCAGTTAAAATTTGGTGCTTGGAGTACAATTTTCTCATATTGACCACTGGATGTTCAATATGGCACCTCACAGCAAAGAACTCTCCGAGGATTTGAGAATTAGAATTGTTGCTCTCCACAAAGATGGCCAAGGCTATAAGAAGTTCAGTAACACCCTGGAACTGAGTTAGAGTACAGTGGCCAGTGACATACAGAGGTTTTCCAAGACGGGTTTCACTCGGAACAGGCCTCGCAAGGGTCAACCAAAGAAGTTAGGTCCTTGTGCTGTGCGTCAGGTGCTGAAGCTAGCTTCAAAAAACAGATGCATGAGTGCTGCCAGCATTGCTTTAGAGGTTGCAGAAGCGGAAGGTCAGCTTGTCAACGCTCAGACCATACGCCGCACACTGCAACAAGTCAGTTTGCATGGCCATCGTCCCAGAAGGAAGCCTCTTCTGAAGCTGGCTCACAAAACAGTTTGCTGAAGACAACCTGGCCAAGAGCATGAATTACTGGAACCATATCCTGTGGTCTGATGAGTCTAAGGTAAACTTGTTTGGCTCAGATGGTGTCCAGCATGTGTGGTGATGCCCTGGTGAGGAGTACCAAGAAAATTGTGTCTTGCCTACAGTCAAGCATGGTGGTGGTAGCATCATGGTCTGGGGCTGCATGAGTGCTGCTGGTACTGGGGAACTGTGGTTCATTGAGGGAAACATGGAGTCCAACATGTACTGTGACATTCTGAAGCAGAAGATGATGCCCTCCCTTCAGAAACTGGGCCGAATGGCAGTTTTGCAACGTAATAATGACCCCAAACACACTGCCAAGATGATAACTGCCTTGCTGATGAAGCTGAAGGTGATGGAGTGGCCAAGTATGTCTCCAGACCTGAACCCTATTGAGCACATGTGGGGCATCCTCTTTGTACTTCTATACAAGCTGCACATTGACTACTCTAAAATATCTGTACTATATAAAAACATCTATGACTTTTGAAACATGTCTACTCTTCATGCTCTATGTTGACTATGGATTCAATAATAATAATCACCCATTTGCATAAAGCATCCATATTTGCCCATGCCCATGTTGATTAGAGTATTAAAAATGTGAAAAGTATTAATTTAAGGTACATTTAGAACAAATAAAAATGTGCGATTAAGTTGCTATTAATCACGAGTTAACTCATGACAATCATGCGATTAATCACGATTATAAAAAAAAAACATCGATTGATAGCCCTAATACATATATATTAAATTATTTTTTAAACCAGTGATTATACATTGTTTGCAATATTTTTATTAAAACGGGTGGCCAATCCTTCTCTTGGAGGTCCACAGTCCAATCCCAAAAGCAGCTATGGTCGCAAGTTCCATCGTTACCACTAGAGTTCATTGCAACTTGTGACCATAGTTAGCTAACAATGCTTTTGACAAACCCACCACTGCAGAGTTTAGTTCCAACCCCAATTAAGCACACTCTGCATTAAAATATGTGATTTAGGGGTGCCACTATATACCAATATTGACGATAATCATGAACATGATAACCATCTTGGATATTTTCATAAAAATAATGTATAATCCAATCACCATCACCTTTATTACATTATAGAATACTAACAAATAATTTTCTGCCTCATTCTGTGATTTAAAGCAACATAATTTAACAGAAGGGAGTTATTTCAAACTGTTTTAACTGTTTAAACTAAGTTTAACTGTTCCTTTTGAAGGAGGAACCTCCCAAGGTTTTTTTCTCCATTCTGTCTCAGAGGGAGTTTTGGTTCCTTGCCGCTGTCGCCTCTGGCTTGCTCAGCTGGGGACACCTAATTTCTAGCGATTATCGCCGATTTCATTGCTCATATACTATTTAAACTAAACTGAGCTAGACAATGACATCTCTGAATTCAATAATGAAATGCCTTTAACTGAAAATTAAATGTTTAATCTTATTATATATTACTGACACTCTGTCCTCCAATTTGATACTGTTAAGTGCTTTGACACAATCTGTATTGGTAAAAGCGCTATATAAATAAAGGTGACTTGACTTGACTTGACTTGAATGCATTGGTGTAAAATTTGACTGATAACATTATTTATCACGATATATGCTATCATTATGCTGTTAATGATAGTTATTGTTAGTCACACTATTCATAAATTATTTTGGCCACGATAATTGTGTAGCAAAAAATTTGATATAGTAATAGCCTTTATGTCATTATAACAATGAGATTATTTGCCTTAAATTAACAAACAGCACTGTCTCACAACAAAATACAGTTAAAGTCAAAAGTTTACATAGGCTACACCTTGCAAAATAAAAGGAATCATACAAAATGCATGTTATTGTTCATTTAGAACTGACCTGAATAAGATATTTCACATAAAATATGTTTACATATAGTCCACAAGAGAAAATAAGTTGAATTTATAAAAATTACCCGTTCAAAAGTTTACTTGATTCTTAATACTGTGCTGTTACCTGAATGATCCACAGCAGTTTTTTTTTTGCTTGTTTGTTTGTTTAGTTGTTCATGAGTCCCTTGTTTGTCCTGAACAGTTAAACTTCCTACTGTTCTTCAGAAAAAATCCTTTTAAGTCCCACAAATTATTTGGTTTTCCAGCATTTTTGTGTTTTTGAACCCTTTCCAACAATGACGGTATGATTTTGAAATCCATCTTTTCACACGGAGGACAACTGAGTGACTCATATTCAGCTATTACAAAAGGTTCAAATGCTCACTGATGCTTCAGAAGGAAAAACGATGCTCTTAATCTTAATCTAGAGCTGTCACCAGAATATTTACATCCACATTTACATACAACATCACAGCTGTCTTTCATATTCACAGAGTAACCAAAGAACCACTGAAAAAGAGCCCTGCATTTCATCCCAGGCCCGATGGGCCCCGACTTATTTTCACCTCTAGGGCCGGGCTTCAGGCCAATTTTCACATCATACCTCAGACGCGGGCAGGGCTTCGGACCTGATTTAGGCTTCTCCTTATTTTTATATTTTGGACATCCATAATGAAAAAGATTTGCCGCGCTGGTGGAAACAAAACGAGATCGCGACTGTCAAGAGAGACCGGCTCGCACAGTGTAGCGTCTCCGCCAGCAGCAGCAGCAAGCACAAGTGCCTTCAGCACAGCTGGAAGAGTTCCGCGTGAAAGCGCACCCAATAGGCTAAAGCTTGCCGCAAAGACCCAGCAAAAGTAATTACAGTGAATGTGTTGGGGGGAAATAGTAAAGAGATATTTGAATTACTTATTAATAAACTAGTGTTTTATGAGCTAGTTTCGCAAAGATGAAGTTGACGATCCTGACTCACCACCTCCTCATTGGACGCACCTTTACAAAGAAATGCATCTTTACAGATTACATAATGAAAGAGTTTTAGTTTTTGATTTGAATTATTTTGTTTTATAGTAGTAATTCAAAGTTTTCTATTGATATATTTATCATTTCTGTGAGGCAAGTATTTGCTGAGTTTTGGTTCATCATTGTGAAGCGCTCCTGTTCAAGACAGATGGCAGAAAGCGCATCCCGTTTTTTAAAATTATTTTATAAAAGCACATTGTTTTGTTAATATTGTGAGTGCACACAAATATAAGTAGACCATTTACAGTAATACTGAATGATGTATTACTCTTACCTTTATGAGCAAAAATGACAGCGTATTTTAAGTTGTTTCCACATCGCGCTGGTGCCTCCATGTCCTGCAAAATGTGCTTTAGTTTCCACTCTCCACACAAACGGTTATAAATGATTATGCGCCTAATAGCACACATTTATCTAGGTTAAACGTTTAAAGGGGTGGTTGACTGGGGTGCAATCAAACATGTGTTCATGCTTCGTTTTTTTAAAAAACACATTATTTTTCACATAATTTACCTTTTTTCTACACCGCTCTGTCCCTTCTCTGATAAACGGCTAAACCGTTTATCAGTGCCTAAAACGTCCCGCCCCTCACCTCAGAATGCACTCCGGTTGTATTGTAAACAACGGCGTCGTCTATATTGCTTATCAATTTGAGCCCAATTGAGACTCAGAGAATATTATTGAAGAGGATCGCGCAGAACATGTGCAAGCACAGCTCTTAATGGTATGTTTTTTTGGTTTGTTGTTGTCTCATACCTTTAGATACGCTGTTATTTGTAAGTGCCACTGTTTCTGTTAGCTTTTAATATACGGTTTTATCCTGATTAAAGCTTTAATACGGCACAGCAACCACACGCACGTCCATGTATAATGCTTCTCATTGCTATGTGAAAATAAGTGTATAATTGGAACAGCTTGTTAGAGCTGATCTGACGATCTGAATGAGAGAGAGAGAGAGAGAGAGAGAGAGATGCAGAGCGTGTGCAGAGCAGGGGGATGCGAGGAACAGTATTGAGAACCGCTGTTTTAGAACAGATGATTTTGTAACTTGTGAATCCATTAGAATCGTCAGAAGACAGAATAGCGATTCATATATGAATAGATTTTTACGTGCACCCCTAGATTTCTGTTCTTCTTCTCTAAAGCAGCACAGCATGGCCCCGCCCCCTTCCTTACATGTTCCCGAGGGCGGGGTTTATCTGGGTTTGTGACGTAACGGACCTGAGAAGTAACTCGTTGTTGTCCCTACGAGCTGTTTTTGTACGCATTAAACTTCCAGAAATTTAAAAGACGATATCTCCGTTTGTATTGAACTTTCAGCGCCGCAACTTTGCAGATATTGTTTTGCTCAAACATCAACATTACACACTAACTGACGTTAAAAAAAGTGAAATCACAGTCAACCACCCCTTTAAACTTACATTGTGATATGCTGGTCGTTACTTTAAAAAACAAAAACTTACATTTATCGAACAAAAAATGCTCCAAACGGTTTTTCTAAATTAACTTAAAAAATAAATAAATGAAACAAAATTTTATCAATTTACCATTACATACAAAACTGAACAATTTTAATAGCTGAAACAGTAGTAGGCCTATAAGCTGTTTTGGGAGAAGGGGGAAAAAAGACAGACTAGGGTCTGACTCGGGCCGGTAATTTTTATAAGCTGTTGGACAAGTGCCGGGCTGGGGCTGATATTTGAGACCCGTGCAGGGCTCTACATTGGAATATGTAAAATGTGACAACTGTCAGTGCAGAATTGTGACAAAGGTCGATCTACAGTGACATAAATGTGCATGAATTTATGAGGTTGCACTGTAAAATATTTATTTATGATTTAACGCCATGTCAGCTGCAACAGCTATATTCATGGCAAAAACAATTTCACTGCATCATTCAAACAATTCATTCAATCGCATAGTAAAATATTCAATCTGTATCTGATTTCTACCTCATATGGAAATAGCCAAAATCAATTTATTCAGTGAAGAGCATGCAGTCTTATACATTTGTTATACAGTGTAATATATTTGTTTGCGATAGAAATATTCCTTAGCGTTGAGCCCTGTATAGTTTGTCAGACTGCACTTGGGGAAGCAGTCAATCTTTTTCTGAAGTAGCAAAATTTATAGGCTACAAAATGAAGATATAATGCAACAAGGACACTAGAATTACTGCATTTGTTAATGACTTTATTAAAGATATATGTAATATTCTATAATAAATCAAAAATGTATTATGTATTAATTTTGTTGTTGATAAGAACTATTTGATAGCAAAAATAACTTCTGAAGGTTGCCATGTTGTCTTATTTAATTTAATTTTATTTTAAATCTTATATAATATAATAATATAATATAATCTTAATCTTATATAATGGTGGCCCGAAGAATGTTAAATAGAACCAATCCATGTTCAGTAAAAATGATTTGATTATTTCAAAACAGTAATATATTTTATTGAATAAAATTAAAATAAGTGAGCAAGTGACAAATGTTTGTATCTGTACCAGAATTGGTGAATAAGATGTTTATTTAAATCAATATTGTATCGGCCAAAAAAAAAAAAAAAACTATCTGTGGATCCCTAGTCTGAAATAAAAGCATTTTCATTAAGCCACTTATATGACATTTTCCAAAAATAATTATTTCTGAAGAGGGAAACATCTTAATAAGGATCACAGTTTAGCTTTGAGAATGAAAACTAACCTGTTTGTTCCTCAGTAACTTCTTGTTTCACTCTGAAAGTTTCTTCAATCTTCATGTCTTCAGTCTCCTCTTTAATAAACGTCATCTTTATAACAGTATGTCACGTGGATCTCAGTTGCTTCACCAGGACTTTTTTTTCTGTTTGGACACTGCCACTTTACTTAATAGAAAAAAATAAATAAATAAATCTCTAGGTTCGTCTCAACCAGCTCCCTAGTCACACAAACTCCAACTACAAATTAATAAAAGAGTATTAAAGGGGGGTCATATGATGCGATTTCAAGTTCTCATTTCTCTTTGGAGTGTTACAAGCTGTTTGTACATAGATAAGATCCCTGAAGTTGCAAAGACTAAAGTCTAAAAACCAAAGAGATATTCTTTATAAAAGTTAAGACTCGACCACGCCCTCCTAAAACGGCTCATTCAAACACGCCCCCACATGTCTATGTCACGGTGTGAGGAGATTTGCAAAACACCGCCCAAATGTGTACGCAATGAAAGAAGGCGTAACTATTATTCTCGCTGTAGTATTGTTGCTGCCGCCGGCGCCATGTTCTGGAGACGCTGTGTTTCGTTGTGAAAGCGAAACTACTTTGTTTGGGCTTCCAAAAGAGGACACAACTAGAAATCAGTGGTTAAGTTGTATTTACAACACTGTTCCAGAACAGTTCAACCCAAATATTAGAGTGTGTGCAGCGCATTTAACGGAGGACCATTTCCTGAACCTGAGAGTAGCTGCCAGCTGCTCAAAGACTGTTTCTATAAAGTGAGGCAATTCCAACTTTGCAGGACAGTCTGGCGCTTCTGACTCACAGCCTGTAAGTATGTTTTCTTATTTAAAGAATTTGCCACTGATGATTCAAACGTGAGTTTTGAGCAGTGTAGAGTAGCGCTTGTTGTTTGTCGTTTCTTCAATAACAAATTCAGACACGGTAATGTAAAAAGCCAGTATAAGTCATTATAATCAGTAATTATGTCCCCACTGGATGCAACAAATGCCTCGTTTATAATGGGTTTTATTGTTTTTGTGTCGTCGCACCGGGACACGGCATCACAACATGGCAAGGGGCGTAAAGGTGCGTTCACGCCATATCGTAATAACCGTAATTACGAGATACCAACTTGTAAAAAGCGTTCACGTCCTAATAGAAGTCGTAATTACAACTTGTGAACTGGGAGTTTTCTGAGAGCTACGGCTTGTACCACGTGACCGCTGCACCTCAGCGGAACCAGAGAAAAATAGCGGCGCTTTCAAAGAAAGCTATACTGCTCTAAAAAAAAAAGGGGAAAATAGATACATATATAGATAGGTTACTATAATGTACTATAATATAAAAACATTATGTAAGTGTTCATACTGTTATTATTTTGTTGTTTGTTTAGGTTAGCAATATTTATCGCAGTCATTAATAATAACAAACACACGATTTGTAATTATTTTTTGCCTGACACGGTTTCTGTGTTCTGCAATATTTAGCAGTAGCATACAAATGTAATGTTATGTGTTTTACAGCTGCTAATAACATTTTTAGGCAGGTTCATTTTGTTGACTGTCGCTATAGAAACGGATAAACCCCAGTCAGATGACGTAAACAGTACCGAGTTGATTGTCAGGTGTTGTCATCTCGGAATTACGGTAATTACGACATGGCGTGAACGCAGCATAACATTTCTGCCTCGCGCTTGAAGTATTCGGCCAATCAGAGCACGCCTCGCTTCTCACAACGATGAGCTTTGTAAAAATCGGCGCGTTTCAGAAAGGCGGGGCATACAATAATGTACAGTATGTGGAAAATAATGTGTTTTTTTATTATTATTTATTTATTTACCTTAAACCGCATAAACACATTGCAATACACCACACAAAATAATTTATTTTTAGCAACATCATGTGACCCCTTTAATTATGCAGACACTGCATATTTAGTTACTTGTTTATTTCTAGATTTAATCAGATTACACTTTCATTTCTGACCAGCGGGTGTCGTCAGCGTGCACTGACTCCGGCGCTTTGAGTCAAAAGCTCCGTTTATCACATTACTACATGCCAGTGGCTCGATTTGTGCTTATAATAAACTCATTCATGATTTAGTGAGCTATATGAGACGCACCTTTCCTGTTACTTACAAGCAGATGCGCTCAAAATAACACAAAATAACGTTCATTAATGCCAGATACAGCATTACAATATCAATAATAAATAATTCATTATAGATCGTTTGTTAAAACTAGAAAATAGACTGAACACTTTGCATCGATTTAAAGATTTTAAACGGTTAAAAACCACAAACCTTTCTTCAGCCGAATCACAACAGACCCAGCATCGCGGCGCGTCCTAATGACGTCACATAACCAAACCGAAATAAGAGTCTTATATAAACTTGTAACAATAATAATAAAATAAATTATAGGCAGAAAAAAAAAAAAATTATATATATATATATATATATATATATATATATATATATATATATATATATATATATATATATATATATATATATTAAATTATAAAACGTGCCAGCGGGATGCAGAGTTAAATTCTCGGTGAAATACATATTTCCAAGCCATTTTTTTTCTCTATTGTTATTTGATATTTTTTCCCTTAGGATACATAGACAAACAAGGTTTATCTTTATGAGGGCCACAGACACTATAAAAATTGTAACATTCAATAGATAACAGGATGGATATCACAAGGTGACAGCAGAAAAGCAAATTAAATTATGTTATAATTATTTTTATAGTGCACAGCCAAATAGCCTAGCTGTGATTTTTTTTTTTTTTTTTTTGTAGCAGTGAAGAAATAGAACACAAAAGAGGCAAAAGAGAATGCAAATTTGAAGAAAAAAATTAATAAAGAATTTTTTTTTTATCAAAGACACACATGCATCACCAAGTAAAAGAATGTGTTAAATCTATATGAATAAATGCCAAGAGAAAGAAAGATAAGAATTGGTGGAGCAAGGGCTTAGTCCTGGATGAAAGCACATTTTGACACAAGCAGAAAGTGTTTATGTATTTTTGTTTCTATACAAAATAATAATAATACATTTAGCAGACGCTCTTATCCAAAGCGACTTACAGTGCATTCAGGCTATACATTTATTTATTTTTTATCATTATGTGTGTTCCCTAGGAATTGAACCCATGACCTTTTGTATTGCTAACGCAATGCTCTACTACTGAGCCATAGGAATAATAATGTAATAGATTGTGTGATACTAGTTGCATGTTTCTGTTATATTACCCTTAAATACAGTATGCACCTGGAAAGGGCATGGGTGTTTGGCATGATGGAAGTCAAAAAAAGGTGAAGAAACTTGGTTATTCCTGGTAGAATAAGATACCTGTACTCCTGCTGTCCAAACTGGTAACATTGTAGTAGTTTAACTTCATTGTGGTGCTCGACTAGCGGCGCTAGTGTTCCAGGTTTAACGGTTGGGTTTTCATTTTTTTCTTTTTGGATTTCACTGAGGATTTCACTAGTGTGTGTGAGTGACTTTTGCTCTTTTGTGCACGTGTGGAAATTAGTGAGGGCCTCTGCAAGGCCTAGCCTTTAGCCTGCCTTACTACTGGTGAGCCCCAGTTCCTTGGGTTGGTTTATTTGTACTTTTTTCATTTATTTGTCCCTATGCCACAGCTACTTGCTATTGTTTGCAACCATTGTCTGTTTCTTCTTATTAACTATTTATGGTTGTTAATAAAAATGTTGTATTAATAAAGATTTGTGATTTGTCATCCACGTCTCATTGCCCCTTTGTGTTGAGGATGAAACTCGAGCCTGTGTGCTTTGTATTTGTACTTCCCTGCGTAGTAATACGGGGTGGCGTAGTCGCTACTTTCTGTCAATACAGTAAAAATAAAGGTGATTTGACTTGACTATTACATTTCTTAAACCCAACCAAAGCTAGTCTAAAAACTAGCAAATGTTAAAGTTAGTGAGTCCATGCTAACGTTCAAACATAAATAGCAAACTGTTCTCACGTCATGTACAGTGTAGGTCAAAAACACATAAAGGAAGGTCTGCATTTCAGTGCCTCTCCATATTAAACTGGTTAAATGGTAATTAATTTAATCTTACACTGAACAGTGTTGATCCTGGATCGTAACGACCGTAACCTGAGGCTTCTCCCGTTTCACATTGTGATCTGCATTTTTACAAATTTATTTTAAAATCTTTTATATATTCCTCCATGGCATATTTAAGTCCCACTTGTGTCCAAAATTGATCAAAAACAGCTTAGGACAAGGTTTTCACACTGACAGCTGTCATTGTAAGACAGTCGCAACTCCGTGAGCAACAGTAACTAAGGGGGGCGGGGCTTAATAGGTCAGTTGAAATTTGCATTGATCAAGTAGAGTTTTGGGACAGAAGGTAATTTGCATGAAAGACACTGGGAAATGGCACAACCTCTATAGTGAGCAAAATATCTCTAAACTCCTAGGATCTGAATTACCTTTTAGTCTACTTGCAAAATTGAGACCAGTCACACAGAGACAATTCACATTATACCAAACATGACTGTGAATATCACTTGCGTTCATGTGGAACATTATATTATACTACTGACCATTCTGAGAGAGCTGAATGAAGGGAAGGATGGGGATAAGAAGGAACTCATGCATATGTGAGAGAGGGATTCTCAGTGAGATGTGGAAACAGATGTCTGTATGTTAATACATTTTGTGTGTAGTGTCTGCAAATGTTATGTCAGTTAGCACTGCATTAATCATATACTTTATTTATTTATTACCTCACCTGGAAATCACTTGAAATTACCTTTTTTTTTTTTTTTTTTTAACTGCAGTGATAGCGGGTCGCCTTTGTCCATATTAGGGATTTCCTGCACTTCATAATTTATTCGGAGTGTCTATGTACACTAAATGGAAATAGCCCGCCTTGTTGGCAGAAGCTATTTACAATAACTCCGCCCACCAACATGTGATTGGGGTAGTCAACACTACAAAAGATGCTTGTCAAACATCCAGTGGCAATAGATGGTAAAGCGTGTGCTTTTTAATGTGATTGACCAGGGTTCAAACTCGCCTTTTGCAAAATCAGAAATTCAATAAAAATGGAGGAAATAATCAAAAAGTTAAAAATGATGTATTGGGTAGGGTTAGGGTTGGTGTAGGGAGGGCTTTATTGTCCCAATAATGTGGGATTGATTTAATAATTTGAATTAAAATGATAATTTACACTTAATGCGTTATGATTGCGTATTGTTTTATAATGTACTACAATACTGAGGTGCAGATAATTGCCACTATTTGCAAGCAATAAGTAGAATAAATATCAGAAAATCCTGATATTTTAACATAGTGTAAATATTGTCCATCGCTAAATAGCCCCAAATAGCCCCTGCCAGAGATTGTCTTACTATAGGGAGATGAGAGGGTCTGTATTACATACTATTGGAGAAAGCGTAACGGCTAACTCGGATCACGTGTCCCTTAATAACCAATCACATTGCAGCCTTGACGTAACTGAATCACTGAATCATGTCCCCCACATCCCCCGAGTATTCTACGCCCATGATTACTTCTGTGTTTAAACAGTACCTGTGAGCAGTGATTTTATTTCAGTCTCAAGCTGAGCACACAGAGCTTCAGATTAAACAGCAGTTTGAGAAGCTTCATCAGTTTCTCAGAGATGAAGGAGAAGCTACAATCTGATGAAAGCCAGCGATGTCTGCTTTCTAAAGGTCTGATTTCAGATCATTGATTGATTGATTGATTGATGGATGATTGATCGAGTTCTTGATGATCAATGGTGTGTTTGTTCTGCAGGAGTTTCCAGTCTCAATGGAAAGGTGAGTGATCTGCTGGTGTCTCTGGTCTCTCTGCTTCTGATCCAAAGCCACTGCGGTTCTGATCCTGAATGTTCTTCCAGAGTCCAGATCTCATCACAGCCGGATCCACAGACGCCTTCTGGAGCTTTGATTCATGTGCCACGTTACTTGGGCAACCTGCCCTTCAGAGTCTGGAAGAAGATGCAGGACATCGTCCAGAACAGTGAGTCTGCAGAAAATCTTGCTGTTAAACTTACAATAAAAATGACGGATGGAAGAACATTTACAGATTTTAGCAGAATAATCAGATGACCCACTACACCTGCCAAAATAAGTAGTGTATAACAGAGTTGACAGTTCTTCTCAAGCATTCCTGTCATTCCTGTATCTCAAACAGTAGAGCGTAGCGGTGGCAGGACCAGGGTCAAAATACAAAGGAATGCATGAACTGATAAAATGTATAATTCAATGTAATATATGTTGCTTTGAATAAAATCATCTACCAAATTCATGCATTTAAATGGAATAATATGTCCTTTATTTTCCAGGAAATAAACTTTCTGAGATTTAAAAGAATTAACAAAATAGAAATAACCATTGTTTTTGGAATGCTAAGAGTTATTATAAATGTATTTTAATACATTTTAATAAATATGACAACGGTTATAATTATTATATTTTTTTTTAAATAAAACAATGCAGACAGTAGAACATTTAATATCACTTAAATGCATTTAATCTGGATGTACTTTATATTCTGTTCTCAAAATTGCAGTTTTTCCACAATGACAGCATGACGCAAAGCAGGAATCATATGAACACTGATCATCTCAGAAACACACTTTTCTGAGATGACTTTCAAGATTTATAAACACATTTGGGGTCCTCACTATTAAGTTTACATGTATTTATACACACAAATCTTTAGTGATACAATAATTTAAAATAATGTGTTTATTATTGATCAGATACAACCGCTTCCTGATAATCCAGAGAGATTTGACATCTATCCATGTGTTCTGGGTTCAGAGGGTTTTAACTCAGGAACACACTGCTGGGATGTGGAGGTTAATGAGTGTCCATACTGGTGTCTTGGAATAACTACTGCATCAAACCAAAGAAAGGGATTTGTTTTCTTTAGGACTGGTGTCTGGAGTGTGCAGTACGGGCTCTTTGAAGCAGCTGGTTTTCCTGTAGAGCAAAGGCTTGAGCAAGTTAGGCTTGAGGAACGGTGTCATTCTCTGATCCTGTAACTAACACACATCTACATACATTCACAACCACTTTCACTGACGCCGTCTTTCCATTCTTCTGTTGTTATGGATATTTTCCTCTGAGGATCTTTCCATTCAATGGTTTGTAAATCTTACACCTGTAAGTCTGTATCTTCCTGTGCTCAAAAACTCGATGGGGTCAATTGTTACAGTCAGAAATAAGAAATGAAGTAAAACTGTAATAATCTTGCCCTGCAATATTTGATGACAAATTAAGCATTAATCCTTGTATTGGGTCACTGTTCTCTGTGTACCATTTCATGTTTATGGCAAGTAGAATGAAAAATGAGAGAGAGAACCGAATGGCAGTCATGATGCAATTTATTGTCATGAGAGTTCGTTGTCAATAAACTAATTTATGAATGAAATGGTGTGATGTGTGGATTATTGAGTTTACAAAGTAGTGCACGATCATGGGTAAACTTTAGTGTCAAGAGATGAAGTCCATCCTGTCCACTACCCAGCCACCCCCACATACATCCGTCGGACACTAGTTGGTGGTATAATACAACACTGCATAATAAACCTAAATTTAACATTTGCACTTAAATTCATAACTCTGGACCTGGCTAATAAGCTGCAGTGGGAATGACTGATGGTTATGAAATGTAGCATATACATACGAGGTAACTACATGAAGCAGAGTACAACATGTGGTAAAAACTTTCCAAAAGTCACTGCTATAATAAGCTAGATAACATTTTTGTATTATTTTCTTAATTTTTAGTAACTCTGAAATTGTGATGGCTACAGTAAAAAAAACAAAAAAACAAAAAAAACTTTTATCTGAATCCTTCAGTGTCTTCAAATAACATGTCCCCATGCTCATTCACATCGGCACAAAATGTTTTACATCCCTTTGAGCTCTTTGAAGGGAAAAAAAATGCTTTCGAGAAGTTTTCTGATTTGAGTCAGTTTGGGGTGTGGCCTGTAATGACTCAGTGACCCTTCACAGGAAGTTTAATTGACAGGTGATCTGACCAATCATAACGCAGAATCTGCGATTTTTGTATGACGAGCAAACCAGACAGGAGAGTAGATTAATGTCAGTGGTGGTTGAAACAAGATACCTTCTGATGTGCATTCATGTTTATTTCATGCTATAGTAAAGTGGAAGAGATGATCGGTTCACGTGCCGCTTGAACTGAGGTGCTACAGCAATTTGTCAGTCTTCAGTGACCGATTCACCCCTTCTATCGTGTTTGTTTGGGGGTGATACACAGTCGCGAATCTTTGTTTAGTTTCCAGGGTGGTGACTGCAACATCTGCAAAATCCTTCCCGTAACTGGATCATTGAATTGCATTTGCCTCTGGCCTATGGACAATGTCAAACTCAAAGTCTTGTAATCGGAAACACAATCTAGGCAAAGAGGTTTGGGCGAGACATTAACCATTTCAAACTAATCTCAAACTGCTGTGGTCTGAAAAGATTGTCACATGAAGACTCTTTATATATGGTCTGAAGTGTTCAAGGGCCAGATGATGGTCAAACACTCCTTTTCTGGAGTGGAATATGGTCTTTCTGACTTATGCAGGGCACGACTTTCATATGCCACCACAACGTCTGTACCATTTTCATCTCTTTGCATGAGGGCAGCACCAAGTCCAACATCACACGCATCTGTATGGATAAAGAAGGAAAGTGAAAAGTCTGGAAATCTTATCTCTTTGAGAAAATCCATGGCAGCCTGACATTCACTCAGCTTTATCCCCTTTCACACATACTGTATATACTGTAAGCAGCAGTCATTGTCCCAGCAACAATTCTTCTGCCATCCCTCCACCTACGCATCTTCCTCCATTTCTGTTATTCTTGTAAGAGCCAATTCAATATGTCAATAATTTGTATATTATTATTGTTGCTTAAGAGTGTTGATTTGCATGTAATAATTAAATTATAATATTTGTAACTTTCTTTGAGAGGCATTATTGATATTTTCTATGTATTTGTTTCAGTATTATTTCTTATGTTACCTGATGTATAATTTCGGTTCTGTTTCTTTAACGGCCACGCATGTGCTGTTACACAAGGTTAAAAACTTGTGATTAAGCGTTGTGACGGGAGGAGCCAACGACAGACACAGTGGGTGTGGCGTCAGGCCTCGGAGAGGTTTTTATTAAACAAAAATGATAAAATAAAGTGTCCAGGGGGAAAGAAGTGTTCATAAAACAGGGGGGATCTGGTGTCCTCGTCGTGCTTCGGGGCTTGTGCAGGAGGGCAGTGTTCCAGAAGGGAAGGGTCCAGGCAAGGGGCGGAGTCAGGTGGCCGCACACGCTCCCGCGGTCCGGGGCACGAGGGGCGGCACTTCCTCTTCTGCCTCTTACGGGCATTGGCGGGATGGACGGCCCGGCATCCTGGCCCGACGGCCGTTATACGGGTGCGGCTTGCACGATGACCCTGGAGGTTCCGCGGCTCACATCCTCGGCGGCGCGATGTCCCTCGACGCACCCTTCCTGGACCCACGAGGACACCAGCGTGCATGCACGGGGGAAGAGACCGGTCTCCCGAGGAGAGGCGCGCTCGGCATTTAACGGCGGCGGTGATGAGGCTTAATTCAGTCCAGCTGTGCCTCATCACACGCCGCCAGCCCACGTTGGTCCCACGCCCCTCCTCTCATCCACCCACTCCAGTCGGGAGCCTGGTGAAGGGCGGCGAATAAGGGGAGGGGTGGTGATGATGATGAGGGGGAGGGCCACCGATCCGTCACAGCGTTTAAGTAAATACAAGTTAAAGGTTTAAGTGTAATGTCATAAAAATTACAAAAAATCCAGTTGGTTCTTGTGTCTTGTGTTTTGATTAAACTTGCATTTTTTTAAGGTTTATTGACTGACTTCTGTGACGAGTAAGAACCCATTACCAGTTAAGTGAATACAGGACTTTGCATCTACACAATTCTTATTCTATATAGTAACGCAATGGGGGGTTGAACTCAGAGCTCGAGCTGAGCCTCGGGTTTGAGCCACTGTCAAAGACAGCAAGCCAAGTTTGTTTGCCATTATCCATCAGGACTGGATGGACAGGTGAAGTCATGAAACATTTGTCAAAACAATAGGAGAAATAAAGCACCTTCATTTCATTTGATTCAGAAGCATTTTTCACACTTAACTTTGATGTTTATTTTATGTTCAGGAGATTGAAAACTTCAAGCAACATGACTGTGTTTGTGTGGGACTTCAAAGTAGTGAAGTGATCTTTCAACCAAATACACACATTTATCAAAGAAAGTATTCAAAAGATTTACATTCTGTTCAGTTAAGCCCCTGTAAACTTGAAAAAAAAATTCGGCAACACTTTAGATTGCAGCCCGCAATTCACAGCGTATGTAAACAGAACTTACAGCGTAACTTTTTGTAATTATAGATTTATAGATTAAACTGTGTATTACAGCAAATCGATAGGATTTTACCATCTTTGATTTTACCGTTTTGATCCACAGTCCTCAAGCATTTTGACTGTTTAGTTCCGAGCTGTCGTCGCTCAATGTTGTGAGAAAAACACTCCAGTCAGTTTAAAAAAATCTCTCTCCTTTTTGCTTTGATTAGTTTTCTTCTATGTTTCACACATATTCCTGTCATGAGCGCTACAAACATGATAGATTCGTCTCAAGCAAGTCCTCCACATTCCTAAGCCAGCACCGTTGGGTTACTTATTACTATTATCAACCCAAATTGGGATAAATCAATCCAGCTTCCTTATACAACAGTCTCAACCAAGCGTTAGGATTGAAACAATAACCCAGCGTTTTTTATATGTGTACTATTAAAAGTACAGTGTATGTTTTTGCTAAATCGCTTTCAAATATAAAACCGCTGCTTAGCATAGTATGTCATTCATACCACCTAATATTAGAATAGGTACCCCTTAGTTTCAAAATACTTACAGTCATTTGTAATGTTCCAGGTTGTAACTGCTTTATTCCCCAAACCAAGGTTATTTTCGTAAACAAATACTAAAACTAATGCGAAAACGATTGATGAAAAAACTATTTCGTAAACTGAAATAAAATAAAAATGTCAAAATAATTGAAAAACTTAAACAAAATTAAACTAACAACAGTTATTGAAAAACTAACTGAAATAAAATAATAATTATCAAAAATAAATAATTGTTTTAGTAATCTCTCACCCCTTGGCTGAAAAATATATGAGCTGTCCCACTGCGCAAAGACACGTCCAAACAACGTCTTTTGTATGTCAGATGACTTCTTTTTTCCAATGTCTAACGAATGTCCAGTATTGATGTCCACATGACTAATTGGGCTAATTGTAGGCCAAATGTGGTCATTGTGGATGTCTTTTCTACATCAAACTTAAACTCATTTTAGACATAATTTTATACTGCTTATAGGCTCTGTACGTAACTGTAGTCCCATTTCAGAAGGTGGCATACTGTTCAAGTTCATTTTCCTATAGCTTCATTTGATTGGCTCAACAGCAGATGATAAATGGAAAAGGTGTCATGCATTTCCAATTCAATCCTGCTGCTGAGCCAAACGAAGCTACAGGACAATTAACTGCTACAGAAAACAGGTCCTTCACCTTCAGGAAACATGGGACTACAGCTATAAACAGAGGTTTGCAAATAAATCACAACTCACTCACCACTCACTTATTTCCATCTTTATTGTTTTTAACTGGCTTGTATACATCACTTCAGTGTTGTGCATCGTAACCTAAAAACTTTCTAAAATCAACACTGGTGGTAAAATACAAAAAAATATATATAAATAAATAAATAAAATAATAATAATAATAAAGTACACAGCCCACCTTGCTTGGGTCTGTTCCACAACAACAAATGTACAACAATAAAAATTAAAGTGCTTAACCGAATGTGTTTTGTGGGTCAGAACTGGGCCCCATTTATATTTCTTTATTAATTCCTCTGGATAAAGTTAATATGCACAATCATCTTTCAAACCACTCCATCTCTTAAGTTAAAATGTTTTTTTTTTGGAAACCTGTACCTGACCTGATTTGATGATTTTATGTGGTGCTCAATACATTTTAAATTACATGATAAAATATTTAAACTGTGAAGAAAATTACTTCAACTCAATCTCTAAATCACATTTTTTATTGGGTAAAACAAAATATTAAACAAAAATAGATAAAAACACTTGAATAGATCAGGATAAAATGATATTCCTAGGCCTGTGCAGACTCCTCATATATTGATATTCATTAACCATGTTGATATTTTCTGCACATGCCAAAAAATGTACCTAGTCCGACGTTCAAATGTTGAACTGCATACTGAAGTCCAAATGGGGTCTTGGTTAGACGTCCAAATAGCGGACCTAGTTTGCAGGTCGTGCAGACGTGCAGAATTGGTCTTGGACCGACGGACGCAATAGACATAATCTGCACATCCATCAGACGTCTAATGTTTAGTGGGGTGTGGCGGTTCAGGGAAACACCTGTAAATGGCGCATCAGAGACGCAAAGTAAAGCAGAGTCCTGCACGGGTCCTGTTTGGTAAAAGTTCACCAGCATAACTTAACAGCACACCAACACCCGAGCCGTTATCCGACAGCAGCACTAATTTAATTCTGTACCCGACCAGAACCGTTTGACATAAAGACCGCGAGTCGCCACCCGAACCGCACTGTTACATCAGGTAGGCAAACTTATTTATTTTCTCATGTAACACAAGCAGTCAAACCAACATTAGGCATTCTAAGCTGGTGCTTTGAAGAAAAACAGACTCCAGCGTAACATGATAATTAACAGAAAAATAACACGCATCCTTTCTGTAAACAATAGCCTAACTTTCGCCCAGTGTTTGGCAGTAACTAGTTACTAGTAACTTAATTACTGTAATATTCTTACTTTTTGCAGTAACTATTAGTATAACTAATTACTAATAAGATTTCAGTAATAATATTACAGTTACCATCCATAAAACAGCTTAGTTACTTCTGATGCCTCAACCCCGCTGATTTAAAACCCTATATTTAATTCCTAGATTTATTTGCATAATTTTCATGACTCACACATGCGTGTGATGTCCCCGGTGCAGCAGACAAGCTTGGAATATGGAGAAGCTTACATTCAGCAGATATAAATATTGCATTATATTGATTTTGTCAGGAAAAAAGATGATCTGAACACTGATGTGTAAATTGTGACTTTACTTTACTCTGGCATTACATCCCACCCACATCCCTCTGATCAGCATGTGGCACATTATACTAATATAAATAACAATCTTTAGGGAAAATTAAACAGTTTCTTACAAACTTATGTGATTTGATAAAATACATAATGAAATATAATCATAGCCTATATGGGTAACGGAGAAATTCCAATTAGCTTCAAGCTACACGTGACAATTAATGAGATTAATACCACAATTCTTCTTGAATGTCACTATCAGGCACTATCGAGTGTTTGTAATAAAATGTGGATTTTGGTCACATGATGAGGCAGAAATATGTTGTTAGTAACATAGAAGAATTTTATGTGAAGATACACAGTTACAGCTTCTGTGGGGCGTGAAGAAAAAGTAATGTAACTAGTAGTGTAACTAATTACTGTTGCCAGAAAGTAATAAGTAAAGTAACAATATTACTTTTGAAAGGAGTAACTAATGAGTAATATATTACATTATTTGAGTAACTAGCCCAACACTGCTCTTGTCTAGCATCTTGTGATCACTCTGGCTTTCGAACAAATGTGCATAAGCTAAATCACATCATACACACACTTATAATTCTTCATAAATTAAAAAAAAATATGCAAATACGTGCCTTTACTGTTAAATGTGATTGCCGTCATTATTGAATTTCATTAGTCCCAGTTATGAATTAATGCACGGCTGTTCACAGAAAAGTGAACAAGACACGACAGTTACAATATCATAATTATGGTTAAATAAGAAAAAAGACATCTAATATATCCAAATTAGGCTACATTTATTTTCATATTAAACATCTCAACACACATCATTAGATATGACATTAAGCGCAACTTGTGTAGATTAAAAAGGCTTGACTGCTTCCTTTGGTGTATATTTGTATACTTTGCCCAGTGCCGTTTCTAGGCATAGGTGAGCTAGGCGGTCTCCTAGGGTGCCAGCAGCTGAAGGGGTGCCAATGAGCGCACGTACTGGCACTACATTTTGGCAGGGTTGTGCAAAGGATTAAGTAGCTGCATTGATTACTTTTATACCACTGATCAGGCTTTTATATGTATGTTGGGGCAACAAAGGGTTTTATAGGTTTGACTGAAATAATAATGCAATAACTGACACTTTAAATCAATGTTTCAAGCAACAACAACAAAATAATTGAACAAAAAACAGACAAAGACAAAAAGTAGCCATTGATAGCATCTAAACATGTATCCAAATCCAAATGTAATAAAATTAATTTATGTGTGATTTGTGTAAATTATGTGCAATGTCTTGGGATTGTTACATAGGGCTATACAGGCATCTAGTGGCAACACAATGATATTACAGATAATAAATTGTGCAAAATGTTTATCTCAAGTCAATTTACAAATAATGCATTCAGATTTGTGGAACTCAATCTCCACAAATTAGTATCATTACTATGACAACCAATTTGAATGTAACAAGAAACTGGTGTCTGAAAAGAATATATATATATATATAATGGGGGGGGGGGCAATAGGGATTTCGCCTAGGGCATCAAATTGGCTAGAAACGGCCCTGCTTTTACCATCTAATCAATCTCAGCATGCATTAATTTTGTGTCGCTAGACTATGTCTTTCTTTGACTTGCGCTCTGGAAGTGATTTGTTAATTCTGCTAAACTTTAATTAAAACTGAAACTAAACTATATAAAAACTAAATAAAAATGTATTCACAAAATAAAAACTAACAAAAATATTCATGAAACTAATAAAAACTAAACTGAATTTTATAGCAAATTTGAAAACGATATTAAAATAAAACTAATTTAAAAATTCTAAACTATAATAACCTTGCCCCAAACACAACAGTACTCTATAGGTACACTATAATTACAAACAAAAGTTACGCTGTAAATTGTGTTTACTTGCACTGTAAATTGTGGGCTGTAATCTAAAGAGTTACCGTTTTTTCTTCTTTTTTGCAAAGCATAAGCTTCACTGTCAACTAGTGCTGTGCACTTTATAACACACCAACAGGACAAATATAAATCCACTGCATATACAAGTCCTGATTTATACAAGAGTTCAGGAAACACAGTCTCAAACATTATGATGAAGAGTTGTTTGCATAGAAAAAAGTTCACTTAATCTGTCCACAGTCTGAGATCGTGATAGTTTTCGTGGGTTTCCCATCTTTAGTGCCCAGCTCTCCGATTCTCCTCACCACATCTATGCCCTCTTTGATGAAGCCAAAGGCCACGTGCTTGAAGTCCAAGTGCTCTGCTTTCTTGAGGGTGATGAAGAACTGTGAGTTGTTGGTATCTCTGCCACAGTTGGCCATGGACAGCAGCCCCGGCCCTGTATGCCTCACCTCAAAGCTCTCGTCTTCAAACATCTTTCCGTAGATGGATTTTCCTCCCGTCCCATCCTGGTTGGTGATATCACCACCCTGAGCGACAGCAGGACAAAAAACACAAACACTTGTTTAAATAGCCATAAAAAAACAAAGCTAGAAGCAGAAACACTCCAGATATTTCATGCCGACGCCATGAAAGTCTTATATCTAGTGTTTGATATGTTTAGTTTGCAATGTTCAATACTGACCCGTCTTGCTCCAGATATATTATATATTTTTGTTAATATATAGAATAACAGCTTTTATATTTTCTGTTTTTATTTTACATTTTTTAGACATTTTGTTGTATTTGTGTGTTTTTACATCATTTTTATTCATGTTTATTTATAACTTTTAGTCTATTTAGTTTTAGTTATTAGTTCTTCAAATTATGTGGAATTGGTGCCCTGGAATTTTTTTTAATAAAATATTAATTTATTATTATTATTATTATTTTTTAAACATTTTATATCAGTTAATGTTTATTTTATTTTCTACAATAGTTACTTCTGGTGCTGAAATCTGATTAGCTGAGAGGTCTTTCAAGCTATGTGTTAAGACCCGCTCACACCAGTTTGTCGGTGTCTGTCAGCGCCGTTTGAACTGGCCTCTACTGCCAGCGATTTGTTGTTTTGCACCACATCCCGCGCAGATGGGTTCTATTGTCTTTAGCTTCATTGCGCTGCTCACATCATGTTGCAGACATGTTTTTTACTGCAGGTTTTTCAATTAAAAACAAATTCAGTTTTCCTTTATTTTTTTTATTTTTTTAGTTTAAACATTTTAAAAATAGATTTTTAGATAGATTTGACCAAAAACGTTTGAGAACCATTGTGTTAAATGAACAAATGAACAAAATATGCAGAAAACTCTGCAGCAAAGTAAGGCTGTGTTCACACTTGGCATCTTTTTTGAAGCTGCCAGTGTCTGTTTTACATTATAATTCTTTGGAGTAAACTGTGTTATCAAAAAAGTCCTGAGCGCTTTTTAAAACGCCGCCACCAGTGTCTTTTTCTGCAGCTCAGAGCGTCTTTTCAATTTGAAAAAAGTTCCAACTTTTCTATAAGAAAAAAAAAAAAAAAACACCCTACGTCAAGTGCTTTTTTGACAGCTGACCTATGACAAGCGAGTAGCAAGTCATTTCAATAACAACAAAAACAACAAGAAAAAAATGAAGATAGCTGGTAGATAGATCGTACTAGTTTCGGAGAGCAAGGAATGAGCACAAAACTCTATCTAATCTAAAATATCCACCTTTTTCTTCAATGTGGAAGTAAGCCTATGGGTGAGACTTGTAGGTATATAATGAGAAGAATGTGCA
Source organism: Acrossocheilus fasciatus (assembly GCA_036784905.1). Taxonomy (NCBI): domain Eukaryota; kingdom Metazoa; phylum Chordata; class Actinopteri; order Cypriniformes; family Cyprinidae; genus Acrossocheilus; species Acrossocheilus fasciatus. Next base: position 1,896,346 of record CM071950.1, read on the forward strand.
GTAAACGGTAAAACTGTTTGCACTACAAACCAGTGTGTTCATAATTAAGATTAGTCATAAGTACATTAAAATAATATGGTAAGACACACCAATTTTCAATATCAAGCAGCAAAACAAACTGTTTTGTACAGCTAAAAATAGCTGGACGCAGATGAAACTGGAAGCTAGACCCATAGAATTTACAAATGGCCGCGCCCATTTTTACGGCAAGAAAAATGTGGATACTGCAAACGGTGCATCATCCAACCGGAGCTCATAGACTAAATTGTTGTGAACACCATACGGTTTCCTTCCCTGTATAATGTCGTGCACCCACAAAGGTCATTGTGAGCCGACATTCTCCTCCCCGTTAACTTCAAAAGTCAACGCAAGAGCCAATTTCTTGATATTTCTGCAGCACACACTAGGCTACTGTTGCAGCTGTTGTTATAGCAACAAAAGATGCCCTCGGCTGCTATTTGTAACCAAACGCTGCCAGCTTTTTATTTTACTAAAAAAGCACTCTCATCAACTTTTTCTTGTCAAAAAAGACGCCAAGTGTGAACATGCCCTAACTTGCCCGTTGTTGACAGATGTGCATTATTTGTTGATTTTATAGAAAACAATTGCAATAACGATTGTTTTGACATTGAGAATATAATTCAACTGCTGATGCACGCTGTATTTTCATAATAAGAGTAGGTTCTCACCTGACACATGAAGCCCGGGACGATCCTGTGGAAGACAGACTGGAGGTAACCGAAGCCCTTCTCTCTCGTACACAGAGCCCGGAAGTTCTCCGCTGTTTTAGGGACAATGTGAGCGAAGAGCTCCATGATGATTCTCCCAGCATCCTCACCATCTATGGCAATGTTGAAGAACACCACAGGGTTGGACTCTTGTGAAAGCGCCTCAGCGGCGGACGTCTGAGCAGCATCAGTCTGCGTCATGCGGCTCTGGCAGTCGCTGAACACTCGTCTGAAGGACTCGGCCAGCTCTGGAGTCTTGAACTTGGCCGCCAGCTGCTCAACTTTCCCATCTCCCTCTGTGTGTGTGAGCAAACATGCAGATGTGAAGAGAGGGGAAAGAGAGATATGTGTATGAGGTGAGGAGTGAGACTTGTACCGGAGTAGTCAGTGGCGGTCCACACCAGCGCGTTAGCTGAGGTGTTCATGGGCTTGAGCTCGATGCTCCTGTTGATGGTGTGGTTGGTGCAGACTTTTAGCACCTGCTCGCGTCTCATCACCACACGGTAGCGCTTTTTCAGGGGGTGGTAGAGGATCTTGATGTCTCCCACGCCACGCTCCTTCCACTGATTGAGCTCACGATCCCAACGGTACAGTTTGGCTCTTTCTTTGTACAGGATCTCTTCGTCCTCCTCACCGGACCTCACCTCCACCTGCAGGAGACACGTCAACACGTCACACTTCTCTAGAGACGCGAAGATCGCAGCTAACAGCATTACAGCAAACGCTCACCTCAGGCAGAAACACGATCGGCTCAAAGTGGATCTCGTCATTATCATCATCACCGCCCTCCTCTTTTTCTTCATTTTTTGTAGCTGCACATCCAAAAACTTTGGCTCCGGCATTTGACCATGTAAAATTAGGATCTGTAGAAAAAAATAAAAAATAATCACACTGCCAACATTAATACTGACAGCAGCAGTATGCTAACTTATACTAGCACTTTTATAATACTAATTCATATTAATACTTCCAATGAAGTCAGACACATGCAAAAAACAAAACAAAACTAACATTAGCTCATAAAACAAGATTTTGGACAACAGGCCTGAGCACTAGCATGACATCAGAAAACACAGCCTGTCAGGAAAATACATTATTATAAAATGAAGAAATGTACATCATTCAATCTTCAGGTCATGAAAATTGAATGATGAAATGTGTAGGTCTTGAAAAACAACCAAGAAAAAATGACCTTATGATCTCTGCATGCAATGTTAAGGACATAATTTCCCAAAGTCAAACAAAGATTAAATTAGATTAGAATACAAATAACATTGACCTGTGAGTTTTAGGCAGCATTAGCTGCATTTACTGTATGCAATAAAAACACTATTTATTGTCAGAAGACTATTATTAGGCACTGACCTTTTTTGGCAAATGCAAATTCCTCTGTACTCTTTGTCAAGTCTGTAAATGAAAACAAACCTGCAGATGCAAATCCTAAAGAAAGACCTGCTGGAGCAGAGCAAACACACGTCACACACTAAACAACACTCAGCAGGCAAATTATTTAAAGCTTGTTTGAGTGTCCCTTTACTTTACTCTCAGACCCTGATCCTCACTCATCATGATTTTTATCCTGTCATTGTACTTTTTATCCTTTCCTGTCTGAATAGGGCCAACAGAAGAATACGCACACACACACACACACACACACACACACACACACACACACACACACACACACACACACACACACACACACACACACACACACACACACACACACACACATATATACAGGTGCTGGTCAAATAATTAGAATATCATCAAAAAGTTGATTTATTTCACTAATTCCATTCAAAAAGTGAATCTTGTATATTATATTCATTCATTCATTACACACAGACTGATATATTTCAAATGTTTATTTCTTTTAATTTTGATGATTATAACTGACAACTAAGGAAAATCCCAAATTCAGTATCTCAGAAAATTCAATAAAGGTTCAATATTGAAGACACCTGGTGCCACACTCTAATCAGCTAATTAACTCAAAACACCTGCAAAGGCCTTTAAATGGTCTCTCAGTCTAGTTCTGTAGGCTACACAATCATGGGGAAGATGGCTGACTTGACAGTTGTCCAAAAGATGACCATTGACACGTTGCACAAGGAGGGCAAGACTCAAAAGGTCATTGCAAAAGAGGCTGGCTGTTCACAGAGCTCATTAACATTAATAGAGAGGCGAAGGGAAGGAAAAGATGTGGTAGAAAAAAGTGTACAAGCAATAGGGATAACCGCACCCTGGACAGGATTGTGAAACAAAACCCATTCAAAAATGTGGGGGAGATTCACAAAGAGTGGACTGCAGCTGGAGTCAGTGCTTGAAGAACCACTACGCACAGACGTATGCAAGACATGGGTTTCAGCTGTCGCATTGAGCCACTCTTGAACAACACAATGGTTTAGCCTGGGCTAAAGACAAAAAGGACTGGACTGCTGCTGAGTGGTCCAAAGTTATGTTCTCTGATGAAAGTAAATTTTGAGAGATACTGAATTTGGGATTTTCCTTAGTTGTCAGTTATAATCATCAAAATTAAAAGAAATAAACATTTGAAATATATCAGTCTGTGCGTAATGAATGAATATAATATACAAGTTTCACTTTTTGAATGGAATTAGTGAAATAAATCTTAAATAAAACTTTTTGATGATATTCTAATTATTTGACCAGCACCTGTATATATATATATATATATATATATATATATATATATATATATATATATATATTACTGCTCTCATTGAACTTTGCTTTGTCATAAGAATAAAATAAAATAAAGTTTAGCACAGCAAAAATAGATGTAGCACAACCCTTTTAAGTAATTTGCATGCAATGTTCTGGTTGCCATGACAACCTGGAAAACATGTGCAAAAGCTAAACCCCTGATACCTGAACTAGTCTCAGTAATGCAGTCTCACAAGAGCAACCTACTATGATCAGATGCTCCATCAGCTCCATCCACATACGGCTTTCCCTTCAGATTCCTCACTGCGCTTTCAGAATCTCCTTCTGTGCAACAGAGTGAAAATACACTGGTGTATATCTGAGGTGAATCATTTCTCATAATGACACAGAACATCTTATTTAGATAGAAGCTGTGGATACTAGACATGGCGATCAAAAGCATATGCGAATGATCGTGAGCTTTCAGGAGTTTAAGTGTACTAAATGACTGGAGAAATCTTGCATATGACTGAACATCCAAATATGACATTGTTATCACTGCCTGGCTGGAATTTATATATTTGTGGTAAGACAAGTCCCGCCCTATAGTTTTTCACATTCTTAAAGCTGTTTCACTCAGAAATATGTCAGAATACAGAAATCAAGTCAACCATAACTACAGTAACAAGACAGTACTTATGAGAGGTGAAATCAAAATGGCAAGATGCAGTAGAGGTTTACTTTTGTTACATTTAAATTGATGTTGCCTTTTCTAGTTGTTAAGGTACAAACAAGCCTAAGATATTGACTTAATAACAAAGGGAATGGCACAACTAAAGGATTTAAGCTTACCAGTATTAAGGGGACTATTATCATGACCGGAAGCATCTGCAGACTGATCTGAGGAACTTGGGGCTGCCTCTTTTTCTTCCTCTTTGTGAACTTCAGCAACATTTTTGAGGAGGTCTGATGTAGATCCATTTTGTGACTGTTTGTCTGATATTTCTGCCTCAGATTTTGCAATACCAGACTTAAACACACCATCGGGCACTGGCACGGAAAATGAAAAATTTGAACTGCTTGATGACTTTTCAGCCTCAGTTGTAGAGGACTCAGTCTTGAAGCCTTCTAAGGATGCTTTATCAGTTTTTGTACTGAACTGAAAAGCATTGTCTGCATTGGCTGTAAATGCTGTCGCAGCAGGTTGGCAGACAGAACTACTAAAACTGGAGGCAAAAGAGAAAACTGTCGGAGCAGCAGAGGTCTTGTTTTTCATATTTGGTTTTGCTGTCTCACACAAAATGTCGTGGCTAGATGTAGCCTTATTTCCACCCAGGAAAGTGTCACAATCCCACTGTCCATCTTTTTTAGCCAACCCTCCTTGTGGTGTTGCATTACTTTTTTCAGTGCTGCAGGGAGCAGTGTCACATGGGACTGCTGGAGCTTCTGACATTTTCTTATGTTGTGGTGCATCTGCCTTGATTGTCTTCTTCTTAGCCTGAGCTCCAGAGCCAGCAGATGTCACCACAGCATCCTTTAATCCAAACCCAAGTGAAACTGGTTTTTGAGATCCAGATAAGAAGCCCTTGACATCAGTGCTGGCGGTGTTCTTAGCAGAATCTAAAAACAGTCCTAAAGAAAACAAATTGGCTGGAGGAGCCACTGGGGCAGAGCCTTTGAGATCCTCTTCAGGTTTCACCTTTGCTGTAGGAGTTACGAGATCAGTTTTTTTGGATGAAATCTGAGGATATGCTGGAGACTGGTTGTAGCACACAGAGGGACCTGTAGTAGTAGCAACTGAGACAAATAAAAGGACTGGTTTTAAGCAGGTCTTAGTTGTTGTATACAAATGTGGTTCTCCATTTTTAGGGTTTCTGCAGGTTTTATGAAGGCAAATCTAAAAATTTTTAATTACCTTGTTAAAAAACAATTTTTACACAACATGTCACTATGTTCTCAGTATGTTCAAAAGTTTAACAAAAATTGCATATTTAGGGCCTTATGGAATACATTAGATCTTTTTTATCTTAATTGAATTCATAAAACAACAGTTTATTAATTTGTTTACAATAATAGGGCCCTATAAATTTTATTTTGGTTTCCCCAGATATTTGCATTGTATATTGTAACTTTTCTGGTAATCCAATGAAGGCATAAACATTACTTTAATTTATCTTTTAACCAAATGAAAATTAAACAAATCTTTTTTTTTGTTTGTTTGTTTGTTTTTTTGGTAAATAAAGTGCTGCACAACACAGGTCTACTGTTATAATTAAAATATGGAAGACAAGTGTGTGATTATTCTTAAGAAATGAAACTGCAATAATAATTTTATAGTAGTATTAAATAAAATAATAATAGTAGTATTACTTGTAATAATAGTAGTATAATTACTTTATTACTCAAGTACATCTGAGACTTATGTTACATTTTGTAAAAGGGGGCATAATAGGTGTCCTTTAAACATATGTGGCACAGACCCATAAAACCATGAATAAAATCCTTAATTTATTTGTAAATATGTAATTTATTATATCATACATGTAAACACATACCTCCTGTGTAAATCATTTATTCACATATATCCTAAAACCTGTCAATATGTTGATATTATATATGTAAATATAAAAGATATACATTTTAAAAATGTATAAGAATGAAAATAATAGGAAACGTATAAGAAAACTGTATAATCATTTCTGAGAGCAGATGAATCTCCAGGACTTTACCTCTGTCTGAGATCTTCTTGAGCTCCTCTTTGCAGAAATCCTCCAGTTTGTCTCTCAGCTGATGGACAGATTCTCTCAGATCATCAGAAGAGACGAGAGAACTGAAGAGATCATCATTTACATCTGTAGATTCAGGAGGAGCTGAGAGAGACTGGAAACTCTACAGAAAACAGAAATCAAAACTCATCAGCTCCACACTTCACCCAATAACCTGCACCATCAGATTTGACTCGACTGATCTTCAGTATTTCACATCAATCCAGCACTTTCACAGCATCAGCTTCATTCTCCTCATATTCATTAAATCACATTTGAGCTACAGACTCTAGTATTTGCCGCTTACACTATATGTGAACTTTCTAGACAATCGTTTGGATGATGAAACATCTACTGAGAATATAAATGCACATCTAACAGCTCAAGCACATTAATGGTTGGGTTGAGTTGAGTTGCTCAGCAAACGTAGCTCAAAGGCTATGAGTGTACAGACCATTATTTATAACTTCGGAGCTGTTAGTGACACTGAAAATTCACAAGGACCCTTCAGACACAGTCAGGTTTTGTTTGGTTTCAAATCAGAAAGAAATATTAGTTAAAAAGTTGAAATGTTAGTGAAGTTTGGTCGCATTCTGCTCTAATGAAATGTTTCTCTGTGAGTCTGGTGTCACAGCAGGATCTGCTCTGGTCCACTATGACCCTGTTCTTCTAGATGTGTGTTACCTGCAGGAACTGGATGTGATCCTGTGTGTGTGAAAGCTGCTCCAGCTCAGCGTCTCTCCTCCTCAGATCATTGATCTCCTGCTCCAGTCGCTCCAGTCGTCCTTCAGCTCGACTCACTGCTTGCTTTTCCTGATCTCTGATCAGCCGTATCAGCTCAGAGCGGCTTCTCTCAATGGAGCGGATGAGCTCAGTAAAGATCCTCTCACTGTCCTCCACTGCTGTCTGTGCAGAGCGCTGTTAGGACACACAGTGATTCAGGCTTCAGTGAGTCTGAACTGAGACGGAGACAAACTTCTCTTCTTCTCCAGACTCACCTTCTGAGACTCCACAGCCTCTCTCAGCTGCTGCAGATCTTTCTCTCTCTGCTGGATTCTCCGCTGGAACGTCTTCTGTGTCTCCTTCAGCTGGTGCTGGAGAAACGGATGACAGTAAATGTCACAGAAAACTACTATGAACAATTGAATTCAGTAAAAGTAGGGTGGGGCAGTTTATCTGAACTGATAACCAGTGGCTGTAGGTTCAAAGTCCAGTAGGGATGATCGGTTACAATCATGATTTAACATGGAGCATAAAGACTGTTTCACACTGCAAGCATAGTATTATAAAAGGAGAACTGACACAGACAGAACTTCACACAGACAGTGTTCCTGCTGTTTAACAGACCTGCAGCTCAACACAGAAAATAAACTGAAGTGAAGCTGTAAATAAATTAAATCTGGATTCGGTCAGATATAGAAAGTCACCTATCACTGCATTTAACTTGCATTTTGTCTGATAGAACATTTCACTCCATTATTTTATGTTGCTTAATCAAGGCCAATTTTATGAAAGATTATATTGACAAAGGTTTACGATGCATTTTCAGACTTGGCAGTGAAACTCTTCATGCAATGCTGTTCATTTCTGCTGACATGCATGCGCAGTGCGTATGCTGTAAGCTGTTAATATGGGTGCCAATATAAACAAGCCAATGTGTTAACAATATTTCATCAGTGTCTAGTTCTAAATACCTGTGTCTCTGTCATCTGTGCCACAGCTGATACAGTGTCATGGTTTTTATGTTCATCCATCGCACACAGCATACATATACATTCCTGGTCAGTGCGACAGAAAACCTCGAGGAGCTTCTCATGTTTCTGGCAGATCATCTCCTGCAGTCGTCCAGTGGCATCAGTCACTTTGTGTCTCTTTCCTTTAAAGAAACTCTCATGTTGTTCGAGGTGATTCTGACAGTAAGAGTTCAGACACACCAGACAGGACTTGACGGCTTTGTATTTTCTTCCAGTACAGACGTCACATTGAACATCTCCAGCTCCAGCGTAACAGTCAGCAGTAAGTCTGGTCTTCTTCAGTTTCTCCACCACTTCAGTCAGCACGGTGATTTTAGCTAAAGCAGGTCTTGGACTGAAGGTCTGTCTGCACTGAGGGCAGCTGTAGACTCTCTTCTGATCCTCCTGATCCCAGAAGCCTGTAATACAGCTCTTACAGTAACTGTGTCCACAGGGAATGGCCACTGGATCCTTCAGGAGATCCTGACACAGTGGACACGTCAACTCAGCCTGAGAAATTCTGGCTTCTGCCATTTTACTGCATGAATACAGAGACACAAACACAAAACAGCTCAACTGCACTTCAGTTTCACTTTCCCTGAACTCAGGCGATTCCTGTTTCCTGCTTCTCTGTTTGAGTGACGTGTGTAAAACAGGTTTTTCTTTGAGTAAAACAGGCTCCTCATGCCAACTCGACACACCTAGCTGTTATTAAAGCAAATACAAAGACTTTGGCTTGTTGATTCAGGTGTCTTTAATTAAATATCAAGTCAAGTCATTTATATAGCGCTTTTGACAATACAGAGTGTGTCAAAGCAACTTTCCAATATCAGAATAGGAAAATAGTGTGTCAATAATGTACAATGACAAGATTAAACACTCAATTTTCAGTTAAAGGCATTTCATTATTGAATTCAGTGATGTCATCGTCCAGCTCAGTTTAGTTTAAATAGTATCTGTGCAATCAAGTCGACGATAATCGCTAGAAATTAAGTGTCACCAACTAAGCAAGCCAGAGGCGACAGCGGCAAGGAACCAAAACTCCCTCTGAGACAGAATGGAGAAAAACCTTAGGAGAAACCAGGCTCAGTCGGGGGTCAGTTCTCCTCTGACCAGACGAAACCCACAGTTTAATTCCAGCTGCAGCAAAGTCAGATTGTGTAAAGGTTTTATAAGTAATTAACAAGATTTTAAAATCTATAAGATGTTTAACAGGGAGCCAGTGCAGTGTTGGCAGAACCGGGCTAATGTGGTCATACTTCCTGGTTCTAGTAAGAACTCTAGATGCTGCATTTTGGACCAACTGGACTTTGTTTATTAAGCGTGCAGAACAACCACCCAATAATCTAACCTTGAGGTCATAAACGCATGAAATAGCATTTCTGCATTTGACTTTGAGAGCATGGGTCTCAATTTAGATATTTTTAAGATGAACAAATGCTTTTTTTAAGTTTTACAAATGCTAGAAACATGGCTGACAAATGAAAGATTGCTATCAAACAGCACACCTAGGTTCCTGACTGATGACAAAGAATTGACAGAGCAGCCATCAAGTGTTAGATAATGTTCTAGGTTGTTACATGTGGGGTTTTTAGGTCTGATAATTAACACCTCTGTTTTTTCAGAATTTAGCTGTAAGAAATTACTCGTCATCCAGTTTTTTATATCGACTATGCATTCCGTTAGTTTCTCAATTTGGTGTGTTTCGCCGGGCCGTGAATAAATATAGAGCTGAGTATCATCAGCATAACAGTGAAAGCTAACACCATGTTTCCTGATAATATCTCCAAAGGGTAACATGTAAAGCATGAAAAGTAACGGCCCTAGTACTGATCCTTGAGGTACTCCATACTGTACTTGTGATCGATATGATACCTCTTCATTCACTGCTACGAACTGATGGCGGTCAGATAAGTATGATTTGAACCATGCTAATGCACTTCCTCTAATGCCAACAAAGTTTTCTAGTCTCTGCAAAAGAATGTTGTGGTCGATAGTGTCGAATGCAGCGCTAAGATCCAATAGAACTAATAAAGAAATACAACCATGATCAGATGATAGAAGCAGGTCATTTGTAACTCTAATGAGAGCAGTCTCAGTACTATGATATGATCTAAATCCTGACTGGAATTCCTCAAAGATACCATTTTTCTCTAGGAAGGAATATAATTGTGAGGATACTACCTTTTCTAGTATCATTGACAGAAAAGGGAGATTTGAGATCGGTCTGTAATTAACTAGATCTCTGGGGTCAAGCTGTGTTTTTTTAACGAGAGGCTTAATAACAGCCCATTTGAAGGTTTTGGGGACATATCCTAATGACAATGATGAATTAATAATAGCCAAAAGAGGATCTATGACTTCTGGAAGCATTTCTGCAGGATAGGGTACAAACAACGCGAAATACCTCTAGTTTAGTTTTCCTCCAGCTGCGCTCCATTTTCCGGGCTGCTCTCTTTAGGGCACGAGTATGGTCATTATACCACGGTGTTGGACTCTTCCTTAAGCGTAAAGGAGCAACCGTATCTAAAGTGCTAGAGAAGAGAGAGTCCATAGTTTCTGTTACATCATTAAGTTTTTATGTGCTGTTGGATATGCTGAGGAATTGAGATAAATCAGGAAGATTATTTACAAAGCAGTCTTTTGTAGTAGAAGTGATGGTTCTACCATATTTGTAACAAGGAGCAGAATTTACAGTTTTAGCTATATGGAGTTTACACAAGACTAGATAATGATCTGAGATATCATCACTTTGCTGCAGAATTTCAATACCATTAACATTAATTCCATGTGACAGTATTAAATATGATTTCGATAATGAATAGGTCCTAAGACATGTTCTCTAACCCCAATAGAGTTCAGAATGTCTATGAAAGCTGATCCTAATGCATCTTTTTCATTATCAACGTGGATATTAAAATCACCAACGATTAAGACTTTATCTGCAGTCAGCACTAACTCCGATAGAAAATGAGCAAATTCTTTAATAAAGTCTGTATGGTGCCCTGGTGGCCTGTATACAGTAGCCAGTACAAACATCACAAGGTATTTATCATTAACACTTGTTTCTCTAGATAATGTTATATGACGCACCATTACTTCAAAGGAGTTATACTTAAAGCCTGCCCTCTGAGAAATACTGAGAATACTTGCCTTTTGGACGCAGTTCATTTTTATAACAGTAATCTTGGGGGGTAAACTCGTTTAAATTAATATAATTATCTGGTTTTAGCCAGGTTTCTGTCAAACAGAGCACATCTAGGTTATGATCAGTGATCATATCATTTACAAAAAGTGCTTTCATAGAAAGGGACCTGATATTCAGTAAGCCAAGCTTTATCATTTGTTTCTCTGTATTATATATATATTTTTATTAGTTGAACGTCAATTAAATTGTTACTCTTAAATTGGTCTGGACATTTTTTGTATTTTCTGGTTCGGGGAACAGACAGTCTGTATGGTGTGATATCTAGGTGAAAGAGTCTCTATTTGCTGAATATTAACTGACTTCTGTGACGTGAGGCTCAAAGATCAAACTAAACTCTGTGGGAAAGTGACTCTTCTGGACTAGAATAGGGAACACTGATAATTTAATGTTTACTAAATGTCAGTCTCAGACAAACAATCCAAGATTATAAGCAGTGGTGGAAAGAGTACTGAAAATTTGTACTCAAGTACAAGTATTGTTACATTGCTGAAATTATACTCAATTACAAGTAAAAGTACAACGTACTCCTCTCAAAAACTACTCAGAGTACTAGTTACTAGTTACTTTTTAGCTGGTGATATTTAATGAAAAAAAAAAAATTAATTCATATCAAAGATCTATGTGGATAATAGCTACTGTAAGGATCCACCCGCTACTCCAAACAACGGAATCCAGCGGCCTGGTCAAAGGTTTAGTGCATGTCCGGTCTTTTACTTGCGCTTCTGAATTTATCAGGATCTAGTTTCAATTTTAGTCTAACTCCATGCTTGATCTGACTCCAATTTCAAGTGATCATTAAATTTAGACAATATTTATAATTTGATCACAGATATCGATTGTACATTAATTTAGATATTTGATTATTCTGAAAATCCCATACTTTCAATTATTCGTTCATTAGGGACTAGGTATCGCATAGGAATTACACTTCGGCCGATTTTTTTGTGAACACACGGACACAAACTCGTCAGTTCTGAGCTTACTCAGAGGGTGCAGAGTGTTATAATACCTTTAAGTGAGCTGCGCCTGCATGCTCATAACAAAAAGTGTATTTTTCCCTATAACCACGAGAGCTACACCGTGTTTAAGCCAGCGACAGTCAGAAATCCAAAGTCTCCTTCATGGTGCTTTGGTGTGGTCTGTCCTGAACGCAGATTTGCGGAAATACCCCTACCATTAATCTACTGGAAAAAATGATTTCAGAAGAGATCAGAATAAATCAAATATAACAATTTATTTTTAGTCAGGTAAAAATATGCCAATTACATAATAAAACAATAAGAAGCCAATTCAAAAATAAGAAAATACATAACAACATTTGTTCAAAGATGAATCTAAGAATAAAATGTTTACCTGGCTTCGAGAAGAAGATACATAGTATGGAACATATTAAATACCCTCCACACTACGGGCTGATCTGGCTACAAATCGCGCTGACTGATTTGCAACTTTCCCTTAAATACTACCAGAACAAAAGGCCCATAAACATTTATTCTCTGCCCCAAAACAGATTAGATCAGTGTATGGGGGATGAGAAGCCTCTGTAGGAGATGTTCTCGTGCCCCAAATGGGCACACCTGTAGAGCAATGTTTATCAGGTTTTGAAGGGAGACCGCCCCCACAACAGAGGTACAGAATTCACTTAAGTTTTCAATATTTCTGATAATACAAGTGACTACTGTGAAACTGAGACCATTTTACCCATTGCACCGAGACCTTTAAAATGATACCACACATGAAAGGGAAAAACAACAGGTTCACAAGATACATGATGTGTGGTATTTGCATATTCTTAATGAACTTTGAGTGAACCATTTTGGGGAGAAAGAGGGAGATGCAGAGATGGCAGGGTGAAGAAGGGGTCGTAAATGATCAAAGAAGATAAGTTTGGTTAGGGTGGCGTTGTCTGTTCTCTTTGGAGATCTTTTGTTGTCTTTTAGTTTCATGGCTTTATTGCATGGCATCTGTGAGTTCCTGAGTTAATTTCACAAAGGAAATAATTTCACTCCGTACACTACTTTGAACAAAACCCACTTTCACCTTATTGACTGAAATTGAATATTGGATGTTGAATACTCCACCTCTTGCTCATTGCAGATTCACGGTTGGATAGGAGTGGCTAAGAATATCCAAGTATGTATCGCTGAAGCCCGGAGACCTCCAAGTGGGAGGGACTTACACCACAAGTAGGTTGGGAGAGGGTAGGTTTAGGGTTGGGTTTGGTATAGACGATATTAACAAATCCCACCCATTTGCAGCTGACCCGCTCATTTGCAGCAAGCTCCAATCTCCGTTTATATCTAACTCTGAATATCTGCTTGTTGCATCTGAAATCACGCCTCACTGCTTCTGGGTCCTAACGCTCTGCCAGATGCCCCCCAAAAACAACAAACTGTGCTAATATACACCCACGGTGTCATGTAATACTGAAAAATTATAACCCTAACCTTTATTTCCATACTGAAATCCCAGATGGCCAGACAGTGATTCAGCTAAAATATTAGTGTCTAAAACACTGTGAGCACGGAGTCTGTAGTGTGCACAGCAAATTTTAAATGCTTAGCTTAAATATGTAATATTAATTAAACAGTGCTCATGAATGGCTGTTGAGATAGTATTCTCAAGTGAAATGAGTAGAGGCATGGACCCGGAAACAGCAATCCTTACGTCATAGTTAACAAGAGGATTCTCCCCAAGCCTTCAAACTGACATCATCAGAGCGGAAGCAAAATTTTCAGTTTTTGATTAAAGATTATGATGGCAGACAATTGCTGCGTCCCAATTCACCTACTTATACTATGCCCTAAAAGTATGTACTCTTTTTGTGAAGAAAAAGTACATACTTTTGAGTATGTAGCAGAATAGTAGGCAAGCTTTGGGACATACTACTTAGTCATAGCTGCTTCTTTAACGGACGCTCTGTTGCTTAGTTACGTGCATCCTGTCACTGTTTAAACTGCCCTGTCAATCATCTTGTCACAGTTAACATCATCCACATTTCGTTTAATTTGATTTCCTACTGTATTGGAGAGAAGCACATCGCGGGTCTTTCATGTCGAGAACTCTGCTCATGTGTTTGCATAATGATGCATTTGAAAGTTAATGACCAAACACATCATTATAAAAGTTCACAGAGTTGCTGCAGATGAGTGGATAACATTAAATATATATATATATATTTTTTTTTTTCATCAGGTTAGACATTGATTATTTATCACTCAAATCCCTTTCTCTGTCCATTGGTCACGCATATCTGCCATGTTTGTAGTTCTGATCAAATCCTCGTCCATAGCCAATGTGTTGTGGGCAATATTAGCCGTTAAAGTGTGCATTGATCTGCACTTCGAATTCTAACCGGAAGTAGTAGACCATCCGGGAATCTTTGGCATACTTTTTTAAACATACTATGATTTGGGACATACTAATTCTATTTTCAAATACTATTTAGGACGGATAGTATGCGAATTGGGACGCAGCAATTATTTTTTGCAGTGTATTGACTATTGGCACGGTTTAATTGTTCAAAGTAAGTAGGGTCATTTTGAGTTCATGACGACTAATCATTTTCAGTACCATTGGCGAAACTACCACATACTGTATACTGCCATATAGATATTTTAATATTTTACTTTTTTTTTTTTGTCCATCCATTTTTAAGGCAATCATTATTTCAAGCTTAGAAACTGGTTTAATTGAGTCTTCTAAAAAGACACATTCGCTTTATATGATGAACAGATTTTAATATAGGCTTTTATGTACATACATATAAATACTGATCAATTACCATTACAAAAATCTTAATCTTAAACATTTGCTCATTCTGTGTATTTGTGCCTTTAAAATGGGGTAACTTTGTTGCAAAAGCTTACAACACAAGGAAGCTTGATTTCAAACTGAATTGAATTTGCATAAAGCAAATGACCTCAAATCAGTTGAGGTAGTCGAAACATGACAACACTGTACACTTATAAGTTTTATAAGCAGTGATTTAAGAGCCATATATTTTAGGCCCATTTATTTAGAGAAATGGAACATTGGATGGCTTTGACCTGTAATGTGTTACGGGACTGACGAGACATGAGACGTGCGGATCCATATGCAAGCTTTTATTGAGAAGAGACGTGGTCATAACAGGCAGTGTCGAACAGAGGCAAACAGGTATAACACGGGCAAGACAAAGAGTAAACAAGGACAAGTGTGGGTCGATGATCAGCGAACAGTATCCAATAGGGCAAGGCAGAGAGATAATCCAGGTATGAAGCAATAATCCAGGCAGGGGAAAACACAATCCGAAACAGGCAAGGCAAGACTAGGAAAACTAACAGGGGCTCTGTAGAGTAGCTAAAGCTAGGGCAGCGATAAATGCATACAATACTCAGCAGAGGGCAAGAAGAAGTCCATGGTTTATGTAAGGGGTGAAATGGGAATCAGCTGTGTGATCAGACTCGGGTGTAAGCATATGATTGGCTGCAGCTGAGTGTAATGAGTGTAAAGTTCAGTGTAAGTGTAACGATCTGTGCAGTGTAAGAGTCCATGTGGTGAGCGAGTGACCTCTGGTGGAGGGTTAACGGAAGTTCATAGACCAGATTCATGATATAATGTCTGTACAATGTAGTGATGCAGTTAGGCAGACTAGGATATTTATATGTACAAATCAGACAAATATCCCATTCGAAGACATTTCTAGCAAAATGTTTTAAACTTACATTGTAAATAAAAATGCTTTAAACTTACATCGTAAAGAAATTAAAGTTCCATCTAAAACTTTCTGGTGCATTTCACTTACAGCCAATAAAATTGCCAGTAGGATTTTCATCGGTCAGGCGTGGATCTATTCTGAATGGTTGATAACTTTCGACAAAGTTTAATCCAGAAGCAAAGAGAAATCATTTCTACTTTAAAAGCACGGAAAGATCGTGATTGCACGCAGTCTGAGTGTGCACAAGCAATATTGGAGTGAGAGGACAAGCAGTTCATTTGTATAAATTAGACCTAGCCTTTTTGAAAGATCGCATCCAGTTTTCTGAGATTACATGACTGTGTTCTCATGTTATAAAGCGTTGGCCACATTTGCGCGGGAATGATTAAAATTATGCGGAATACCTGCAATCCTGCGCGGGTGTTCAGACTCTGTAATTGACAGGAGCAATGCGTGTCAATCTTACTGTCGGAGAGGAGAGAGACGCAGCTTTATCGGTGTAGGCTATACCGGAGATACTGTGGAAAATGAGTAATGGAACCGTGTCAAAGATTTCAGCATCGGTATCAAAATATAGAAATGTATGATAACACAGTAGTTTGTTTCTCCAAACTTTGAGTCCATAAATTACCATATTTGGCATGCTAAATATCTGGAGCTGTCGGCAATTCACAACCACGCTCTGTGCAATGATTTCTGACTGAAAACTACATCGGCGATGACCTTCAGCCAATGAGAGACCAAGATACAGGACAGAGGGAAGTTCGGGGAGGAGTTATATACCAGAATATCAGTATTTAAATAAATGCAATTATATCATACAGAAACAAGCACAAACATTTGCTTGATCAGCCGCAACATCAACAGTTACTGCAAAATTATTATTCACCTCTCTTTGCAGAACACACAATCCTTGTTCCCTGCATCTCCCTCCTGTATAATCTGTTGTTCTTTTTGTAGCTGGAAATTTGCTCACAGACAATTTGCGGGCTATATTTTTTTAATACTTCCAGTCTTGCTCGTGTGAAAACAACGGCAATCCTACGAGTTTGAAAATCGTGCAGTGTGAACTCGGCATTAGTTAGCTGTATTTTTAAGTTATTTTTTACCTAATCAAAATAACCCAACTGCAGTTTGATTGAGATTAACTGGAATGCACAATGAAAAAACGTGATTTTCAAAAATTGTTAAAAACTGAGTTATCTGTTTTTGCAAATGAATTCTTCATAAGCATAGCTATTTGTAGAGATGGGTAGTCAAGTCAAGTCACTTTTATTTATATAGCGCTTTTTCCAGTACAATATTGTGACAAAGCAGCTTTACAATATTAAACAGGAAAATAGTGTGTCAAAGGAAAACTCCGTCATTCTCCTCTGGCCCGATGTTGCGTGTATGTGCAGTGCTGTGTGTTTCTCTCTGTCTTTGCTTTTCTTGTCACTTTCACTCTTTTAGATATTGCCACCCCCCCCCCCCCCCCCCATGCTTTTTGTTTTCTATCCTGCTATTCTGCCAAAAAAATCTTGTCTAACTCACATGTATACCCTTTTGTTTGAGTTGCTTATGTTAAACGTCATCCTATATGATCTTCTCGATGTAATGTAACATTCATCAGTATTTACAGGCTTGGAAGAAGCGGACATTAGAATCTGGTACATTAGGTTAGGGGCAAGTTCCACCCCTTGTACTTTTGCTAAGGCTAAGCCCATAAAGCTTCATACTGATTCATACAGTCTGATTTTTAGGGGTTGGCCATGCTTGTACACCCTCCACATTACTGGGGTCAGCCATAACCCCTTAAGCCGAAATCACATGATCAAGGTAATGCACTTTGCTGACATACAGATTACATTTAGATGGCTTTATTTTCAGATTGGCAGCCTGTAACTTGGACAAAACTTGACCCAACCGCTAAAGATGACCTCCAAAATTTGATATCGTCCAAGTATACTAAACACACAGACCTTTGTAAATCTGCCAAGATCAAAGCCATTATCCTTTGAAATGTACTTGGACTATTAGAGTCGCCAAAGGGAAAAACATTAAATTTAAATAACCCATCTTGTTATAAATGTTATCTTTCGGATGTACTTCAACTTGCCAGTAGCCACTGGCCAAGTCCAGGGTGGAAAACCGCTGTTCACTGGTTAGACTATAATGTATCATCAATATATTGAAGAGGATACGCATCCTTTCTAGTGACATCATTTAACTTACAATAGTCAACACACAACCTCAACTTTCCATCTTTCTTTCTTACAGGAATAATAGGAGCGGCCCATGTGGTAACTGTTGAGAAACTATTTTAACTGGCTTGGCATCCCCAGTGTCAATTTCATCAATTCATCATTTCTTACATTAATGACACTGAGCGGCAACACACCCTTTTCCATCCTACATAACACACAAGCCACTAAGACATCAGTAACAAATCTATCAGAAGGTTCCAACATTGCTTCCAACATTGCAATCAAGTCAATTACTATTCCAAACTTCATCAGGAAATCAGTACCTAAGATTATCTCTTGCAAGAGTAAATCAGCTGCTAAAAAAATCTGTGGGCAGAGCCAACATCGCTGTCTGACACACTGTCGACCCCTCTATTTTCCCTGTACATAAGGACACTTCTTTCTCAAATGATGGTCACAGCCACACTCCCAGCACACATCAAGGCTTCACGGTCCTTGTGAGTCAGAGTGCTGAGGAACCTTCAAAGGAGGATATGCTTGGGATTTAGGTCAATACCAGACAATAAAAGCAACATAAACTTTACCTTCAGTTCCCCACTAATTTACATCTGCCGCTACCTTTAATTCTAGCCCATTAAGGTGCAAGGGAGCACTAAATCCACACTCAAAAGCAAGAGCACATTCCAGAGAATAAGTAAAATTATTTTGAACTCTGTGAGTGCCCCATAGCACCCTGCCACTGTGAAGACAAAACCTTCCCCTCCACAGGAACGAACTCCATGCCAACAAGTGGTATGCACAATCATCACTTAATTATCTCATTAACTTTAACTCTTTGATGACTTGGGATATAACTTGAAGACTTGTTTGTGACTTGAAAGGAATTACTTTGTTCATCCTCCGGTGAAATCAGCTGCTGAGTTCATGGGTGGAATAAAAATATGGCAGGACTTTTACTCGTTGGCCCCTGGACTAAACACCTCTGGTTTCTCAGCATAAGTTGCCACAGTGACTGAGCTTGAGCTATGGTAATTTTGCTTTCAGAAACCAAATCAAGTGAAAATAAGTCAGAATTACTGAAATAAGCCTGGCTTATTTGGTAAACTAGTTTTATGAAACATGCCCCAGGAAAGTCCGCTAGTTCACTTGCTTTGGTCCGGACCAAATACAATGTAGATTTTTTTTGTTTTGTTTTGTTTGGTGCTGTTTTGCAAGTGAAAGGAGTGAAATGAACGAATAATTGAAAGTATGGGATTTCTAGAATACTCAAATATCCAAATTAATAAACAAGTGATATCTGTGATCAGTTTTTAATTAAGAATATTGCCTAAATTTAATGATCACTTAAAAGTTGTTCACTGTTAATTCCCCCTCATAAAGTCATGATTTCTGGGTTTGATTTACAACATTTCTTTACAATGAAGAGAAGAACAAATCAACAGAAGATGTCATTTTAAGTCATTATATTTATATTCAGTTCAATTGAAAATCATATATATATATACATATATTTTAAGTGCAGCACTTAAACTACAAAACAATAAACAAAAACACGAGATTTATATATATATATATATAAAAAAGGCACATCATGTAATATAGTCCAGCAGAGTTGAGCAGGTCTTGTCCTCAGGTCTTTCAGCTCTTCTGTGTGGCGCTGGAGTCGTGTTGTGTCGCGGCTGTCTCTGGCTGCGTTGTCTTCACGGTTTGACAGTCAATGGGCAGCATCCTCTCAGCTGCTTCAGACGGCTGATTTACTGGCGCCTGTATGTAGAGCTTTCCATCAGCCATGGAGCAGGTCACCGCCTCGGGATTCACTCCTGGAGGCAGATCAAACACCCGTCTGAACTCTTGGCTTCTGTAAGAGTACGAGCCCTTCCCATCCTCCTGCTTCTTCTCGCTCTTTCCGCTGACATGCAGCTTCCTGCCCACCTGTCTGACCGACAGTTCTTCTGGGGAAAAGTCTTTAGTGTCCAGCGTCAAAGCAAAGCCTCTTCCCTCTTTCTCCATTGTGCAGGCGACTGGGGAGATCTCCTGCGAGGGTGGCATCTGCTGGATCTCCTCAAAGATCTTGTGCTGAAGTTTCTCCAGCTGCTCCAGGCTGCTCTTCAGCTCCTGCAGTTGCTCTCCGTGTCTGTAAAGAGATGTGATCTCCGGCCAGAGACTGCGCACTGGCCCGTCCATTCCCACGAAGGAGCCGAGGGAAGGCTGGAATCCATGCAGGCTCAACATTTTCAGTGGCTTTTGTGGTCTACTTCTGCTCCTCGGTCGAGTTGTCTCTCTGGTGGCGTCGTAAGGCTTTTACACTCTTAAAAGTGCTGGGTTATTTCTGTAAACACATTGTTGGGTTAATTGTGCTGGGTCATAATTCTGGGTTGTTTGCGGTACTGTAAACACATAGTTGGGTTGTTAGTGCTGGGTCAAATGACTGCAAGGGGTTCTTTCACCACTGAACACCTGGGTTGGGTTATTTTAACCCAACCGGTTTGTTTATTTTTCCTCCTCATCGAATTTTCTGGGTTCTTCACTCGTCTCATCGTCAGACGGTCAAGCAACTCGCAGCAAGCAGGATTATAAGGTAAATTAATATGATAATATGATTATTTACCTCTATTTTTATAAGCTGTGGTGAGAGCACACTGATTTCACGGTTAATGTGGTATTTGATTGTCGCTGTGCGGGTTAAAGTTAGCGTTATTCTGTGAATGAAGTAGCCGCCTACATTTTTTGTTGACAAAAAATGCCTCATCAATCTTTTTATCGTTATATAAAAGTTATAAATATAGGCTATATATTAGTTATATGTGTATGTGTGTGTGTGTGTGTGTGTGTGTGTGTGAGTGTGAGTGAGCGAGCGTGTGAGCGCGAGCGCGCGCGTGAAAAGTTTTATATTTTAACGCCTCATGGAAAAGGTATGAACTATCGTTAGGTCAGAAATACAGGGGTAAGTTCAGTTAACTTACTGTCTGCGTAACGTTTCTGTGTGGCTTTGTAATGTTTTGTCATAATTAGATCATTTAGTACTAAAATGTATCTTTTAAGGTCTTTTTTTCCCCGAGTAAATGTCTGCGACGTGCCGAATCCAACAATAACTTATTTTCGCGCTCTTTTTTCCTCAGGTAACGTTAGCTGCAGCTACCCTTAACGTTAAACCGCAATATTGCAGGTATGTAATATTATTCTTAAATGGTATGTAATATTCTTAAATATTTTACTTAAAATGTTGTCTAAAGTTAGACTTAATCTCTCATGGTGTTTGAGGTCCTTCTTCCTCTGTTTTAGTGAATGCTTTTGTTGCTTTAATCAGAACACAAGTGTATCCAGGTTAACAGTAAGTTAGAGAGGCTATGCCTGCGTCCCAATGTGCATACTATCCATCCTAAACTCTATGTGATAGTAGTAATTTTCAATACTATTTAGGGCAGATAGGGTGGATAGGATGCACATTGGGACGCAGGGCATGTAATGTGTTCTTTATATGTTATTGTTAGAAATAACAATTTGTATTTGAGATTGATGAATAATAGGCAGATCAGTGGATTTCCAGGCTGGCATACTGTATGGTTTTGCTAGCTTTTAACCCAGTTTTTCATCCTTATTTTACAGAATTTGTTTTGCATCCCAAAAAAAATTGAGAAATGGTGGATTCGCAGCAATGGGTCTACAAGCATCCCAGAAATCTTGAAGGAGTTCCCCAGGCTTCTAGAAAAACTTGGCATGGTAAGAAATAATTTAGATTTTATGGTTTCGTTTACAGAAATTGGAAATGGTTAAATTGTTAGTGGGGTTGTGCAGATAGACGATAGTAGCCTATAGTGTATTGACGATAGTTAAAGATATCGCTGAGAGCTGATGTCGATAGTCAAGGCGATATTACAGGAGCTGTCCCACATCTTTAAAATTTGAGCACATTGTTTTCTGTGAGTGTACACAGCAGCAGCACCTCTGCCAGAACGTCACTAACATCACTAACATCTTTGATTGTGAGGTCAGTTTCACAGCTTGCACTGTATTATTCTTATGGTTTAGATGCTGAAAGGGAGAGTGCTTTCAAAGTCCTGCCCGCTCTGCTTCCCCAATCAATACACAAGAACAGAGGAAAGGTCTTCAGACCCACAACCAGAATCCTGGAAGTCATTCATTTGACGTACAACCTGTAAGTTTCTTTTACTTTTTCTACTCTATACACAGTAGGGTACAATGGGGCTAAAGGCCCACCTTAAGAAAAAATGTGGTATTCACTGCGCTGTGCAATTAAAATGTATAATTGCCGAAAAAATATATACGTTGTGTTGAACATTAATGGAGCAACAGATTTTGTGTGAAAATAAATCATTCAAGTTGTTTATTTTGTTTCAAAATCTATAAATGTATGAAGTGACAAAGGGGGCCTTTTACCCCACACACGGGGGCTCACGGTATTGATACAAATACTTCAGCTAAAATAATGTTTTTTTTTTAATAATGTCTAAGTTAATACTTGTTAAAAACAATCACTTTAGCAAAGTTTGTTCTGTTTTCTGCTTAATTTAAAAAAAAGAAAAAAAAGGTGTTCAATAAATATAGGCCTACTGTCATTAAAATGTTAATATAAAAATATATTTTAAAATACAGAAATAAAGTCATTTTAATAAGTAAAGATTCTGAAAGTATTGAAGCAGATTCAATAATAATTTAAAATATATTTACAGTAGTAGGCTAACAACAAATTATATTTTATTATATGATAAATATCATGTTTTTAAATATGATGGTTTAATTTTAAACATTGTGATTATCTTTAATATGGATACATACATAATATATATGATATTTATAACAACATAATATATGATATTTACCATTTGAATCTAACCATGTCATGTCAACAAATGGAAAAGTCAGCCATCTATTAATTATCATGTTAATTACTGTGCGCCTTTAGCCCCAACAGCAGAGGCGCTTTTTACCCCAAATACATGCTTTTACATATTCTTTCTTTATTTAAAAACTGTTGCTTTAATTATCTTAAACAAAACTGAAAATCATAAAGAAGGCCTTTGTCTCAAAATATATGCATTATTTTTAGCGATTCTCATTTTCTAATTAAATCTACAACATTTTAAAAAACATAAAATATAAGATCAAGTAAGCACAGAATCAACATTGCACTGCTGCGTATGATCGCGTCAAAGATCAGACAAATAAAATCGTGCATGTTGAAAAGCGAATGTTTTGCAAAGTGCTACGCCACGTTTTTGTGCTATCTAGTAGTTTAGATGAAAATAATATCAAAGGTGCCTTTTACCCTGTGCGCCTTTAGCCCCGTTGTACCCTGTTGTGCAAAAGTTTTAGGCCACTAGTATTTTCAACAGTTAAAAATGGTTTTAAGTCAGTTATTTCTATCTTTTGCTGTAGTGTGTCGGTAGGAAATATCAGTTTACATTTCCAAACATTCATTTTGTCATTAATTGTAATAATCCAGTGAATGTCTGACAACAGCCAGTGCTCCACACAGATCGGATCTGATCATCATCGAGTCTGTCTGGAGTGACATGAAAAAACTGAGACAAACTAAATCCAAAAGAACTGTGGCAACATCTCCAAGATGCTTCAAGAACCTACCTGCAAACCTACAGTACTGTTAAAAGTTTTAGACACTTGTGAAAAAATACTGTAAAATGAGGATGCTGTCAAAAATAATGTCATAAATAGATTTTCTTTATCAATTAACTTCTATTAACTAAATTAATTCAACATTTGGTGTGATCATCCTTTAAATTTAAAGTAGCTTTTGCCCTCGGTGCACTTGAGCAGAGTTTCTCAGGAGCTTTGCAGGAAGTTTCTTGAAGCATTTTGGAGATGTTGCCACAGTTGTTCTGGATTTAGTCTGTCTCAGTTTGTTCTCTTTCTTCATGTCATTCCAATCCAGACAGACTGATGATGACCAGATCAGATCAAACAAAAATCTCACTGGATTATTACAATTAATTGCAAAATGAATGTTTGGAAATGTAAACTGATATTTCCTACAGACACATTACAGCAAAAGATAAAAATAACTGACTTAAAACCATTTTTTTTATTTAGCTGGCTAAAATACTAGTGGCCTAAAACTTTTGCACAGTACTATACATATACATATACATATACATATATATATACACACACACACACACACACACACACATACACATATATTGGGGGCTTTAAATACCCCATAATTTATGCCATATTGGTTGGATGAAATTTAGGTAGACAACCAAGAAGTGCCAGTAAGCAGAAATAAACCTAAATCAGTAACACAATAAATATTTAGTTTGAGCAACCTTTACCAGACCCAGTTCACAGGAAAACTCAGATGGTTTGGCTGATTTCCGTAAAATACACTTAAACGTTATTTATTTAAATCAACTTAAATGTTACAACTTGTAAAAATGTAAGTTATGTTGCAAGACTAAGTGTCGTGTAATTAACAGGTGACGGGGACCAACATGGTGATGCATTCCTGTACATTTTGAGCCTTGGTGACGAGACAGCGACATCCCACACCTTCGCCATTGTTTCGGGCCATGCCGCTGAAACGGACTTGTTGCTTGAGGCTGTTTATCTTTTTCAAGTCCTTTTTTTGTGCTTGATGTTAGCTACACTAACATCTTCCTTCCTGGGAATTTCTCCAGCATGCAGTATATCACATCGATGGACATGAGTCTTCATGTGTGAAGTATTTGAGGGCAACCGTTTTTTCTGGCCACTTGTAACGTAACGTTTACATTTTTTGTCACATGTATTGTCTGTTGTAGGTCTCTTTGTTTGGCTTAGGTTTAATGCCATAATGTTTGGACTGATTCTCATGTGGCAATAATCAATTTTATAGTGTTATGATGCTGCAATGTTGACAAAGAATAGGAATCTACAGTACCTAGTTTACAAAGTTTTGTTTTTTAAAGAAACTGATCTACAAAAAACATTTTATTTGTGTCTGTAGGGACTGGGTGTAATGTGTAACAGTATAGCACCCATTCAAAAATTTTTTTAAAAAGAAATGTGAAAACTCATTAAATTGATATTTACAGTTGCATTTTCTGTGTTGTGTAATTGTATTACAGAAAAATAATAATTTTACATTTCTTTGTGATTGTTATTTATTATTATTATTATTATTATTAGTAATATTGGTAAATATAAACGTAGCAAGGCAATGAGACAACAAATAACCCAATGTTTGGGTAATGTTTAACCCAGCAACACAGTTAACCTGACCCACTGGTTGGGTTAAATAAACAACCCAGCATTCTGGGTCAAATGGCTCAACCCAACACTTGGGTCAAAACAACCCAGCGCGTGTTCTGTCCCATAGTTACCCAGCGGCTGGGTTAAGGTTGGGTTATTTTTTAACCCAGCCTTTTTAGAGTGTAGATTTGACTCAGTTCTGTGAGTCTCTTAGCTTTACACCGTGTGTTCATCAGCACCAGCAAGTTCATGAACTTTCCAGGTAGTTCTGGACTCGTCCATCGGGGGGCAGCATAGAGAGAACTGATGATGCCTCACCAGTCACACTCTCATTTTAGAAGATGACCAATACACACCATAACTGGATGTGCACAAAACCGTTTTTTTTTTTTTTTTTTTTTTTTACAAGTTCTGCAATAAAAAAAGGAAAATAAAGAAATTAAATGACTAAAGAAAAAAGAAGAAGATGACCAATAAACATCTATTACACTGAATTTTATTTATTTATTTATTACATGGTCTAAGAGTTCTGATCTATGTCAGATATCACTTGGAATAATAGTAGAGTCGAAGTTAAAATGTTGCAATATTGACGTGTTTAACATAAGGAATAAACACATCATCGTCATATTCATTAAACAATAGAGTTGATCTACATTTCCATAGAGATTAATCTCTTCTGTCCCCATGACAACCATGACGCACCTAAACTCGAGGCTGCAACAAGCCTTCAACAAAACTTACAAATCAGCAGTTCAGCCTCCCAACTTTGAAATATGTCAGTTGTGAAGGATGGATAATTGTGACTTAGATTATTTATCAATGTCTGATGGGGAATTAAACCCTTCGTTCAGAGCAGATATAACACAGTACACAGCGACAGTGGAAAGCAGAGTTAAAACTTCGACACTACATCTACACACCAGCGACGGAGGAGCGTCTTGTAATATCGTAAGTATGAAAACCCTTGTCTTTTTTATAGCTCTTCAAATACATGTTAAATTGTGACTAGTGTACTATATTAATATCAGTTCCAGCAGGCATTTAATCATTAGCTATGAATAGTGTTGGGCTCAGTACTCAAAAAAAGTAATTTCTTAGGTAGGCTACTCCTTACTCCTTCCAAAAGTAATTTTATAGGCTTTCCTTATTTCTTTCTGGCAACAGTAATTACTTACGCTACTAGTTACATTACTTTTCTTTCACATCCCTCAGAAGTTGTAATTGCGTATTTTTATGAGGCGCCCATAGGATTTAAATCAAACTTCGCTTATCAATACATACACCTATAAATTACTCACATATACTATTGGATGTTCAATATATATATATGAAATACACGTGCACACTAATATGAAATCCATACCAATACACCTTATATTAGTAATGAATACACTTGTGAATAACTTGCATATACATATAAAATTGACGCATGCATATCCATACATACACCTACAACACCACACGCACATACATATAAACTCGCTGCATGCACACACACCTACACATACTCGCATAGCCTATACATATAAACTTGATCCATGCATATACACCTATAAACACTGGCACATCTAAACTCGATGCGTGCCTGCACTCATAAATCACTCGCGCAAACATACAAAATAAAATTCACAAACGTATGCAGTTCTGATTAGAAAGACGCATGCTTCAGTTGTGTATATGCATATATGCAAGTGATTTCATATGTGGATGTGCGTGAACTTTTCAGTGCAAACGGAAGGTGTTTCGGTGTCAAAGGAAGCAGCGGCACTTCTGGCGGGACATTTTAAAACGCTTAGCATGGCTTAATGCATTAAAACAGTATTAAAACTATTAATAAAGCATGGTATACTATCATTACTAATAAGGTTTTCAGTATTAATATCAGTTACCATCCATAAAACAGCTTGTTATTTAGTTAGGGTTACTGCAAAACGTAATATTATTACTGTAGCTAGAAACTAGTTACCCAACACACGTTATTTGACAAACAAAAAGTGTCACAACAAATTTTGAACAGTATTTTGTTTTGTTTGTGAAGTGTACTGTCTCTCTATAAAATAAATCTTGTTTCTAATGCAATGATATTAAAACATTTTCTTGGTTGGTTCACTGTATTTTTTATGTACGTAGATATATATATATGAGCGATAGAATATTGATGCTTTTACATATCATATTCACCCAGTTATTTGGTGATGGATCAAGAACTGTTAAACTAGAAGATGGTTTAAATAAAGTAGAGATTGAGGTTGTGTCTGAAGATGGCTCGTCCAAGGTGTACAGCATTGCGGTGAGCAAACTGTCCGCCGGAGCAGCACAGCTGAGTGATCTGACCATAGAGAGAGGACACCTTCAGCCTGGCTTCTCTCCAGCGACCTACGACTACTCGTGTGAGTCATTTCAGACCGACGGTCTATGAGGACTGTTGTTCTCATGGCTGTTCAGACGAAGTCATTGTGCTTCTGTGATTTAGGCTCTGCACATTTTGACTGCTGTGAGGTGAGAGTCCGTCCTCAGACAGCAGACGGGAGCATGCAGACTGCTGTGAATGACACCGCTTGCTCTGAACCCGTCGTGTTAAATGCGGGAGAAACAGTCATTATTATAAAGGTGACGTCGGCAGATGGGGCCAACACTCAAGTGAGAACTAAATCCTGCCAGTGCCATAAAATAGACAACTCCCCACAAGAACCACAGTGCTACCATGTTTTTACTTTAAATTGTTGTGTTTAATTTCATGTTACATGCCTTTTCTTCATCATCATTTGTGAAATTTACTAGCAGTGCCTGAGTGAAAACTGTCAAAGCGTGTATAGTAGTATGTCCATGATATTTTGGGGTTATATTCTTCCACTATGGAATTATCTTCTGATATAAACACAGAAATATATATATATATATATATATATGTTTATCAGTGCTGGAATCAGTACTGATTCCAAATTACATGACAAAAATAGTTGTTAGTAATATAGGATAATCATGTGCCATATTAATATAAAAACAGAAAAAGAAAGAAAATGACAATTAACAACATGAAGTCCATTAAACATTGCATTACATCAAGTCTTTCCAAACTGGGGTTCGTGATTTTGTTGAAAAGCTAATAATTAAATCATAAATTTTAAAATAACAATCAAAATAATAAAAACTAAAAAGATTATATATTTGATTTGTTTCCCTGCATGTCATGTGACCATTAACCAAATTCAGGGAATGTGTAATGTATTACTAATTTATTAAAACATTTATTTTTAATTCTCAGTGAATATATACATGTAGATTTGTGCATTTAATGTGTTTGAAAACCTTTCTAAAGACATGGTAATACATGGTGAAATAACATACTGAGTGATAATTCAAATAAAAATTAATCAGTAGATGATTTTTGAAATGTTGAGAAAACACTTTAAATTATTATTATTTTATTATTATTTTTTTTCTGTGTTATTATGGCCAGCTGACTATAGTGACTGGTCTTTGTGTGAATGTCCACAAAACTGGAAGACTTTCTAAATGTATATTAGTGGTAGGCTATTTTAAAAAGGAACATTTAAAAGATGAAAATTTATTTTGAAAATAATACTTTTTCAGAATCAATAAATTATGCATAATTTATTGCTATTGTGTGACTAATATGTAATCATGTAATCAATAAGAAAGCAACTGTAGTATGATTAAAATTATTTTAAAATGCAATACAATCCAATCACAAGTCATTCATTTTTGGACTCTTAAATAATCCAGATTACACATCATCTGTTTCCACACGGCACTGTGGTTTAGACTATACGATAGATCTAGATTTTTATACGATAGGTCTAGATTTGCTTATATTTTCTTTAGCAACCCTTATGACAACTCCATGTAATAAAAATTTAATGTAAATAGAATTGATATTTCCCAACATTTTAAGATGGTTCTGTTACTATTTAGTAAATATAATGGCTACATTTAATACATGCATGCAATTTTTTGACATTTTAGCTGATTAAGCTGATTCCATTCATTTATTCACTGAAGTGATGCCATGAAAAAAGAAGAAAAAACCCTAACACAAACTCTTTTTTAATAGGTTTACACTGTAAACGTTACTAGAGAGCCAGTTCCTCTAGCGGTGGCGTTCTGTGATGTGAAAGACCGGATGGAGTTCGAGTGTCCGGTGTCCCTCAGTGCCCTGCACAAACCCGTGTCAATACATCAGAGGTGAGAGAAACGTTTCAAACCCCGAATACACTCAGACATTCCCATTAGCGTGTGTGTGTCATGTTTGTATGCAGTGAACCAAAGACAGTATTTTCAGCTCCATACATTGACATGCTGACGCGGAGGTCAAAAGTCGATCCGTTTACCGAGCGTCCCTTGAGAGAGGGCTGGAAGGTTCTGGAGTCAGAGCTCGACCAGAGAATGTCTAACGCTCCTGTCAAATGCTTCTTCTCATATCGCGGTATGAATATCACTATAGCAGAAATAAACATTTGTTAACAACATCTTAGCAATCCCATAGCTGTCAAAACTCTCTTCAGACTGAAAGTCTTTCATTTCTTTGGCTTGATTAACTCTTTCCCCGCTAAACGCAGAATTGTGTGTGTTTCCGCTGTTATACACTCGGGGCACTGTTTCACATCTCCTGAATGAGTCCAGAATCTCCCGATCAAAAACACAGACGAGGAAGACACAGAAACCAGCAATCTCATACATAAGCAGATGCATATGAAAAATAATGCGATCATCAACAATAAAAAGCATATAAATTACAGAGTGATTGCAAGCTTTGGGAGTGCTGAGGAAAGTGATCTGTGGCATCTGCTTTGATCATCATACTGAATATAATACAGATGTAGTATTTGATAAAAATGCAATTCTCTTGGCTTTTTGCTCAAAATGTTGCTTTTTTATGAAACCTGCCTACATTCAAGTGTTAATAAAAAAAAAAAAAAAAAAAAAAAATGCTTGAAGCTATAATAAAATTGATTTTGTTTTTCGTATAAAAGTAGAGGCTCTCTTTTTTAATTTGATGTGTTCATATATTCATACAACAAAATATTCTGGGGGCCATGAAATTTTAGTGAAAGTCATCAAAAATGCTGGCGGGGAAAGAGTAAAATTGACTATTTTGTTATTTTAAAGGTGAAGTTTGGCTTTAAAATAATTATTGCTCAAAAGACTAATATGATTATTTCCGCATGTGTGTTTTTAATAGGATGCAGGAAGCAGATGAGATATGCAGAGATTGGAGCACATGCAAAAGAGTGCCGTTACAAACCGTCATCAGATCGAGATTCTGTGGTCAGTCTGGATTTCTCTTCGGTGATGTTTGTTTCTGTCTGGTTTCACACACTGGTAGATTTCTTAGTAAACAGTTCTGCTCTTTGTTGTTTAAGAAATCATTTGTATCACTGCAGGAAGTTACAGAAACAAACTGGTACAGAAAGTATTTTGCATCCTCAAGTAACACGGAAATAATGACTCATCACGCACTTGAGGTAAGGACAGTACGCTGTGGTCTGGATGTGTGCAGCAATACAGAGTATATAAAACTGCACCTGGTTCTTCCTGTTCGAACAGATTCGAAACTGGGAGAAAAGACTGCAGACAGCATTTGGAGAACATGATGTAGATAGTCTAATAGCCCATGCAGAGGAACACTTCAAACTCTACAAGAAAGGACTTCCCAATCCAGGTAGACCTGTCAGAACCACAAATACCACAGCTTCTTAGATCCCGTGTCCACCTGCACAGTCTAGGATCGATCCAGTCACAAAACGCAGTGAGAAATGCATGTGTCCACAATGATTGAAGAAGCGCCGAATCACCTCACACACAAGGCCATACATGGAAAATAACATAATCAGCAGAAGCAATTTACCAGAACGTCAGTTCGACTGAAATAAATGATAAAGCCTGACCATAAATTTAGGTTGTAAATTGATTTTAATAGAAACTGGTAGCGATTCTCTAGCAGACATGTAAATCATTGTTATGTTGTTGTTTGTTCAGGTGACGTTATGCAGTATGATGCAGGACAGTCACCTCTGGATCATCTGGAGCAGGCTGCCGTCCGCTACGCTTCTGCCATTAAGGTTAAACCCCACAATGATAAACTGCACTTTCTTCTTGGGCAGACACTAGAGGAGCACTACTACGCGACAGAGATGTACGGCTTGAAAAAGGAGGTAGGAAATGAAGACAGTAAATATGTTTCCATCCAAAGATGCCAATTTAACTCATGCGCAAAATTGGAATATCGCATAAAACATTTGCGAATAAAGCACCGTTTCAAAGAGAACAAAATAGTCACTTCCTGATATTCCTGACACTGAATATCACTTAGAAATGTAGGAGAAGCCACTGAATATAACAATTTTCAGGTGTGATAAATTACTTGCGCAACAGAGCGAGCAGACGAAACAGTAAATGCGGTCATTGCTTTCGGAGCACTACTTTACTTGTTGAGGCACATTACTAACTAACGAATTCAAAATCCATAATATTACTTAACAATTAGTTAATAGTTCTGTGCCTCAACAAGTAAAGTCATAACATAATGAAACCTTTCCAAATCATTAGCTAATGATTAATTAAAGCAGACAACTGGAAGTTGAAATGCATGCTTCAACCCATTGTGGTAATTAACATATGCATTTACTTCATAAATTAATATAATCTGTTATTAGGGAATTAATACATTCCGACACATTTAACTAATAACAATGTATTGATTACTTAATCTTTGAATAATATCAAATGTTGCCGATGCAGTAATCATTAATAAATGGTTTAGTTCTTCATGAGTTATACATTAACTCCTGATTATCTGTGCATTAGTTAAGCATTATTTAATGCATATTTGTGCACCCGTATTGTAAAGTGTTACCAATTTAAGTGAATTTATAATAATCCTCACTAATGTAATTCCATTATAATGTAAATGCTTCTGTATCTCTCTGTTTGAGTGACAGCTGTCAGTTCATTTTCCCCCCAATTAGTTTATTTTTCACATTCATTTTTAAAATAAATAAGAAATTACTTTTGATAGTATATTTGTGTTGTGACTGCAGAGGCAGAAGCATTTAAGACGTGCACTCGCTAGATTGACTGTTTGTAGTGTTTAATGCTGCAAAGGACTCTAGTCTTAAAACCTTAAAAAGATCCAGACATACTGTAACTCCAATGAGGAGTTCAGAAAGGGGAAAAACAGATGCTATATTAAATGAGATAATTATATTTAATGCATTAAACAGAAAAAAATAAAAAAAATGCAGAAATAAATGTTGTTTTTAACAGCGTTACTCTAAGCATAAAGATCTGCAGGGGGAGATGAGATAAACAATAAAGTCATGAACAGTGAATACCAAAGTGAAACACATTTTCAGAAAAATGCTATTTAAGTTTATAAGTGCTTGAGCAGCATGTGTGTCTGCTACTGTCTGAACACCTCAAACCCCTAGATGACGGAAGTGTTAAATCAACCAGATTTTACTCAACAGTGTGTATATATTAATATCGCTGTCATATGAAAGAGCCATATGCTATAATGCGGGTGCTGACTGTCTGAAATCCCACAGGCTCAGGAAGATGACCAGGATCTCGGCCAGGCCAAGTCTGCTGGGAGGCAGGAAGAGATCTTGGCCATCTGCAGGCTTCATGGCTTTCCTGGAACACCGACAGCAGAGAACCAGCTCAAAGCACTCGACACGGAGTTACAAGAGCTCAGACAGCAGGGCCAGTCAGCGAAGGCTGATTATGTCCAGACACTGTTCCTCTGGCTGTCAAAAAAAGCTGGAAAGGTGCTTATGTTGCCTTTTTTTTGGCCAATGAATCACACTCAATGACTGCAAGCATATAAAAGAGCTTAATGTTGATTGGCACTGCCTTCTTCATACTGTTTTTATATTTCGTGACAGGTGATTTCCATAATTATTGTGCAGTACTGCCACATACTTTATCAGAATGTCAAGCAGATTGCTAGGGCTGGATTATTTACAAGTTACACTATTTAAAAATGAAATAAGTTCAAACTATTTCACTTATTTTATTAAAGGAATGCAACTGATTACATTTGATAACTTTTCGAAATTTCTAACAAATGATTTCAACTGTTTTTGAAATCAAATCTTTGCACGTGCATGGCAGGAAACACTGGCACATAACAACGCCTTGAAGAAAACCCCAGTTATTAAACAATATTAAGTTATTACTAAACAATAAAGCATATACAAAAATACAAATAGAAAATAAAACAGTCATTTAATAAGCATATGTCCTATTCATATTAAAACACATCTTGAATGGTATTTCAAAAACAGTATCATAGCTATTTAACGGTTTCTAATTTAAAATCTGTGCTTTAAGATTAAATTACTATAATCTTAATTCAGGTGATGAAGGATTTTTCAAGTCTGACAGAAATCAGTGTTGAGTACTGCTGTAAGGTTAACCCTGCCTGCTTTAAATGTTTCAAAATGATTAACAATTCAAAAATATTTGTTAGAAATTTAGAAAAGTAATCAAATGTAATCAGTTACATAAGTAGTGTAACTATTTCAGTTACTTTGTTAATTACATTTCCAAAGTAACCTTCCCAACACTGATGATACGATCATATCTGTTGTTTAATTTTTGAAATATATAATAGCAGTACATTGTGACACACCCCTAGGCAGCAGCTCAGCAGGGTTTTTTTATCTATTGTCTTATATTTTGACTTTTTTTTTTTTGCAAAATGTAATTGAGATCCGAGAAACTATGGCTTTCTTTCACTGCAGTGGTCCCAGCTGTGTTTGTCTGGTCTGTCACAGCAGGACGGCAGTAGTGTTGTGTCTGATGACAAGCGTTGGCTCCATCGAGCCCTGCTGAAGTATCTGGACGCCTGCTCACTGAACGCAGACAGCTGGGAATATAACCTACACGCGGGCCGTTTGCTGCTGCTGCAGGGGAAGAGCGGTGAGGCGCTGCAGCACCTTCAGAGCGCGCTGGACCTCCAGCCCCGTCAGCCGGCGATCAGGTGACCCATCAGACTTTTGGATTGTCACTGTGATTAGGGCAGTGGCTCCAGGTTGCTACCACTGGCATATTTGTTTCTAAAGTTAAAGCTGCAGTCTGTAAATTTTGCCTCTTTGTCGCCATCTCTGTTTGAACCCTGCAATTGCAGTTATTCGTGGAATTATTTTCTTTACGTGGGTTGTGCATCGGCACGACTCCTCAACCGCAGGTCTCAAAATCTAATGTTTTGAGGAGTATCTGTGGCTGTCAGTATTCACAGATATTCACTGTACTTCGGAATCACAGATTGCACGTCTTGGAAGTATGACCCCGGATATTCTCATCTGAACAAACAAGTTGCAAATCTGCCACTTGTGTTCTGACCAACTGAGGGGAAAAGCATTACAATAAATCTCACTAGCAATGGTGATTAAATCTTACGATCGGTTAGCTCATATCACATCAAACCATACAAATTATTATTGTTATACTTTTGTTCTCAAAATGTTAGTTAACAACATTAGCACAGCGTGACTTTTGAGTTTTCGGTGTGTATTAGCGTTACAGGCTACAGGTGAATCTCTAGTTGTCACCGATGCTTGTCGTATATGGACCTTGATGTCAGTTCTTCACAAACATGTTTTATGGTAGGTTTTATACAGGCGTGGCCCTGCTGCAGAAGGAAGAGGCGGCCGCGGCCAGCGAGCGTGAGGTTGTGATGCTCCTACAACAAGGCCTGGAATATGTCATGGCTCAGTTCTTCGTCTCACATGATCACAAAGAGTATGCAAAAGGAGAATTCACATTTAGTCACTTTTACGGTATTAACCCAGATATATTTATTTTCAGTTTACTTGTCTTATTTTTCTTCTTCTGCAGACAGCAGCAGTGGGACGGTGGATATGATCACTCAGTCGTGAATGCTCAGTTTCTACGTGGTTGTCTCAGTTTGGCAGCTTTGCTTTCCAAGATCTCATCCTCTGACCAGGCCATGAGTCCAGAGCAAGTCTATCACATGTATGTTACACAGACAGACACTTTAAGAGATCATTGCAACAGTTAAAGGTATAGTTCATCAAAAAAAGAACATTAGCTGAAAATGTACTCACCCTGAGGCCATCAAAGATGTAGAGGAGTTTGCTTCTTCATCAGGTTTGTAGAAATGTGTTCAGCAATGGATGCTCTGCAGTGAATGGGTGCCGTCAGAATGAGAGTCCAAACAGCTGATAAAAACATCACAATAATCCACACCACTCCAGTCCATCAGTTAACATCTGGAGAAGACAAAAGCTGTGTGTTTGTAAGAAACAAATCCATCGTTAAGAAGTTTAAACTTCAAACTGTTGCTAAAATATGAGTCTATAATCCGCAATAATGCTTCCTCTGGTGTCCAAATCAGCAGAGAAATCTGCACAGATGAATCACCATATACAAGCTCTAAACAGATATGCGGCTGGTTTTTGATGTGAGAGACAGCAGGAGGTGGACTTTTGCGCTGGAGGAAGCGTTATTATGGATTATGGAAGCAAGGTTAAAAACATCTTGATGGATTTGTATGGAATACATTTTCAGAAAATTTTCATTTTTGGTTAACGGATCCAATATATTTCCCTTTAATATGTAATACTACACTGATGTTGTAAATGAGGTATGCAGTTTCCTGTCTGTCCTTGAAATCTGTTTAAATGATTAAAGACATATGTTACTAGGAGCTCATGCTCTTTTAAACTGACTGGGATTTCAGTCAGATTCTCCAACATATGACCCCGTTAATGAACGTCTCTAAATAAAGACGTCGGTCTCTCTGGTGTTCCCACAGCGTCTCTGGGCTTGCGGCGCAGGGCATCAGCAGGTGTGTGAACCGGGGCGAGGTGCTTCAGCAGCTGGACTGGGTGCTGCTGGAGGCTCATTTCGCTCTCCTACAAGACCTCATTCAGCAGCAAAGAGATGGAAAACAGCCCTGGATAGTGAAGAGATGTCAGGCCCTCACAGCTTTGATACGGCTCTCGTCTATCGGCCCCTGTAGGGAGGGTCCCTGGACATGCAGGAGAAGGTAGACTGTATGTTTAGGAATCGTAAAATCTAGCGATTCTGGTTCTTTAACTGCTTACTTAGAATTAGCTTTTATATTTGTGGTGAAAAATATATATTGAAAAATTAAATGTTACTTCATGCATCAGTGCTATTAAAAAAAATAATAAAAACTGCATATGCTGAATAGGTATGTTTTGAAGCATGGTAGCTGGTCATGAGCTGGTCAACTAAGCAACTAACTCCTACTCAGGACCAACTAAGGACCATCTTAAACCAGCTCAAACCAGCTACCATGCTTCAAAACATACCTAACCAGCAAAGGCGTTTTTTTTTTTTTTTTTTTCAACAGGTAATGTTAAGAAATTAATTTACACAAGTGTTTAGAGGCATGAATGCAATCCATCACGCCTATATTAAATTAAAATATGACACAAAACATATTTTATTACATTTTATCATTAAATCGTTTGCATAGAATACCACTCATTACAACAACATTCATAACGTCTCAAATAATCAACAAACTCAGTTAATCTTTTACTACACATGGTTATATAAACAACCAGTCAGTAATTGCACTGATTTGAGTCACATAAGCATGCATACATTTTGGTTTCTTCCGAGTCAGACATGACAAAAGTAATAACTTAAGTCTGATTAATTCAGTAACCGCTATGATTTGTGAGTACTTTTCATTTGCTAAAATGTGCAGAGCCATTAGTCATTGGTTTGGGAATCAGACTGCACAGTGCTGGATGTTTTCGACTGACTAAAGAAAACCATTTGCAATCGGACTACTGACAATGCTTAATGTTTCTGGATCACTAAACAGATCTTACTTGTTTGTGTTTGAGTCAAGTGGCTCACTTATGTGCCATATTTATGACCAGAGACACCACAAAAAATGTTGATCACAGACCTCAAATTAAGCACAGACCTTACCAAATCTACCAGTCACATTCACTTCATCTTTGACCTTTAACACTCTTGGTAAACAGATGAATTGTGGATTAAACACATAATGCATTTGAATATTCATAGACATATTTATTCGACAATCCATGTCTATTTACTGAGAGTGTAAGAGAGGGAGTGAATGTGATTGCACCAAGTAGAACTTGATTCTTGATCATCAAACTTGTTGATCCTGGAACACCTTTCCAATAGGATTTGAGTGATACATTTACAATTAATCTCAAGTTTAGACCTACAACCAGGGTTAAGGGCTTCTACACTATTCACCTATAATTTCCCTCTGATTTTAGAGCTAAGTTGTAATTAGGGGTGGTATATAGTTAGGACTGTTTTTGGAGACAAATGTTGTTCCAGGATCAACAGGAACAGGGTTAAGAACCACTGAGCTAATCAAATGTAGCTTGCGGATGAAAACAGCCTGTAGAATAATACTGTAGCCATTATACTAGACAATCATCATCATGTCAGTAGTTCCTCCACACGGTTAGCTTACTGTGCCAAACATCCAGATCGGGAACGACTTGTAATCATGCAGAACCGTATTTTGGAAATGTTTGGAAAACTATTCCTCTCCGTGCAACTGTTCAGCCAAACACTTATTAACCCGACAACAGTTTTGCTTGAGTGCATCAAACCCTTGAATTTCTACAAACCAAACTCTTTAGTAGAAAAGCCTATAAATCAAAGGGTTCAAATTCAAAGTTCAAAGTTATGGTTTAAGCAAGATAGAGAGTCTAATGTTATGATTTGACTATATATATATGATGTTGTCCATTAACAGAAGCATGGCTGTGTGCAGGTCTGTCAGATGGGAGTGCTGGCTTTGCCCCGCTGCAGTCGCGCTCTGTGTCTGCTGGGATTGGCACAGCTGGCTCAGAGCGACAGCCATGCAGCGGATGACCGAGCTCGCGCGGCGCTTACAGACGCCTGCCTCAGTTTCCAGGCCAGCATTGAGTTAGAAGGCTCCCATCAGACCGGAGAAGCACCCGAGCAGCTGACCAGTACGTAATCACTAATTAAGCCAAAAAAGAAAAATTATTTACTCACCCTTATGTCAGTTTAGACATGTATTGTTGTCTATAAATCCATCCATCTATCCTGCTGCTCATCTGGGGCCTCATTTATAAAGCGTGCGCACGCTCAGATTTGATCTTAGAGTGTGTGTGTGCGCTTAAATCCACAAATATACCATTCAGTTTTGCGCAAGTTCAAGATCATTCACAGATTTCACATCTGAAAGAGAGGTGTACGTGCGTTTTCTGTGAGTACGTTAATTCTATTAAATCACATGTACGCATAGTTGAGAAATGATCGTAAGATCAAATTTAGGATGGTTTCTGCACAATATTTTATAAACGAGGCCCTGATATCGGGTAGGATAAGTCATGTTTTTTTTCCTCCAGCTCTTCTTGGGATCCCAAAGTGAGATACAATCCCTCTCTCTTTTTTTAATTCATAACAATATTATGATGGTTTTATGGAGGTTTGAAGCTTGCTAATCTAAATCATTATCCACTTGGCAAGCCCTTGGCAGTTTCACGATTCAGTTGGCTTTATTTTTTATGTTAAAAAAAAGCATTAACATTACATTCAAATTTATAGGAAAGGTTTGATAAAATAATAAGAACCGAACACCATTATGTGTTTTATTTCAGTGTTATCGGTGATGTTATTGAGCGGTCGGTGGTCCTGTTGCAATGACAGCCAGGTTTGTGTTTGCTGAGGTTTCTCCTAGCAAGTCTTTTTCATGGTTTGTAAAGTGAGGAAAATGAGGGCATGCCGTAAAAAAGTGATTCCACTTGATTTAGTGTGCAGGGGGGGAACAGTCTGTTTGTGTTCACCGAGTCTATACATGGCCAGGACTTTTGTTAGTTTAAGGTCAGTTACAGCGCTCAGATATTATGCCAGTTCATAATAGAGACTTTAAGCAACAGCTACAGAAACGCAACTGAAAGTGAACTGTCAACTGCTGGCCAAAGAATGCAAAGATCACAAAGAGGAGCATTGTATATACATATACATATATATATACACACACACACACATACATACATATACACACGCTGCTGTCACTTAATACACAGGTCTAACATAAAGATGCGATTTCTTTCCCAGCTGTTTAAACAGACATAACTGACTGTGTTTTTGTAACTTATGCATGTTTTTAACCTAAACTTGTGTGAAAGAGAACACAGTTTAGTACTCACATGCCATGTGATATGGCTTTAAAACGCATGATTTCAGCACGATAGACATGATAATCAAAACCAAACAGATGTTTTTTTAGCAGAGTATCTGAGGTAGGAGCTGTAAAGGCACAGCCCTGTTCTGGAAAAGGGGGCAGGGAGCATCAGCTTATTTGTATTTAAAGAGACATGCACGAAAACAGCATGTTTCTGCTTCCACTCGAAATAGGCATTTTCAAAATGATATAATAAATGACCTGTGGGGAATTTGAGCTGAAACACAGACTCATTCTGGGGACACCTGAGACTTATATCACATCCTGTAAAAAGGGGGCATAATAGGTGCCCTTTAAAGCCACGTATGTGCAATAGAGCTTGGTGCAAAAACGTTTTTTTTTTGTTTGTTTTTTGCAGAGCGCTGTTGCCACACCATCAGCAGCTGCTAAAGTCCCTAATCTCTGTTTTAGATCATTTTCTTTATATATTTTAATCATTTGATTCGGTCTGATTGGAGTTTTATTCTGGGGTTTAGCTGGACATGTCTATATTGGGTGTTTGTCCCATGGTTTATAAGTGGATCCCAGACGTGATGGGTTCCATAACTGAGTCATTTTTAGCCCGATTCTGACTGGGATGTCAGTATTTTTCTTAATAGCAGAAGAAGCTCTTTGTGGTTTCTCAGGTCTCAGGTCAATTTCCTGTGTTGGAGATGTGCAATTCAAGGGACATTTTGTCTAATTTGAAGTGATGATGTATGTTGGTCTTTGAGGTCTAGATGCCTTTGCCTCTTTAAGAAGAATCACTTTATGTATTGCCCAATTGTAAGTTGCTTTGGATAAAAGCGTCTGCAAATTGACTAAATGTAAATGTAGATGCAGCTGTAAGCCTTCTTCTATGAATTACAACAGCACCAGACAGTTTCTCAGCCACTTGTTGATAACTCATAAGTAAATGCAATGTTAAGTAAATACAATTTTGAAGGGAAGTTCATGACCAGTCTTCTAAGGACAGTTTATGCTGGAATTCATGACAAATGAGGGACTGCAAGATGTTTACACAATCAAGTGTCGGATATGATCTTTTTAATGAGGGAATTTACTTCAAAAATAACTCTTTAGACATTCACTTTAAATCTGAAAATGTTTTGCATTTAAAGGGGTCATGAACTGCCTGTTTTTATTATTTTGCACTGTTTTCTGTGGTCCACTTATAATGTTATCAAGATTTTTACATCAAAAACACATACTTTAAGAGTAATAAGCTATTTTCTGTCCCCCCACATAAAAATGCTCTGTTTGAATAGGTGTGGAGGATTGTAGACTCAAAAGTAAATGCCCACTGATATGATTGGCTAGCCTACATTCCTCACAGATAAACGCTGCTGTGATTTAGGTTAAAAATGCATAGGTACTCAGTACATATCAAATTCTGTAATAACAGACAAAGCAATAGTGATCACGTAATGAAAACAACTAAGGAATAACTGACGCAATCTGGAACTTATTTAAAAAAAAAAAAGTTAATTCACTCTTTCCAGAAGGAAGGCAATGCAAACACTGAAAACATGTTTGGTTTCTAGATGCGTTCGCCTTTCTTGTAAAAATTACATGCACGAATCGTAGAATTGATGGGCGGGGCTAAACAGACAACGATATAAATTCAGTGGGCAGAGCTAAACAGGCAGCGATGTGGAAGCAGGCGTTGATGATCTTCTGCGGAGGCGGTGCTTATCTACACTATTACATCATAGAGTAAAGCATTCCACAAGCTGTCGTTTTGGAAAGTTTTGAGTTCTGAAACTTACAGGATGTTTTGATATTACAATGACCTCTTATATGTCAAAAGACGAAGGGAATTTTGATTTCTCAGTCCATGACCCCTTTAAATTAGAGCAGACATGGTGGAAGGATCATTTAGATGCAGAAAAGGACAAAACGGTCAAGCATGAAGCTCCAGAGCCCAAACCAGTGGTTAAGTCATCTGAGGCTCCTGCAGAAGGGAAGAAGCCGGTAAGAGGCAGAGGAGCTCCAGTCAGAGGCGTGCTTACATCCACAGTGAAGACCTCTGCTCCTACACGAGTCAACAAGACAGCTACAGCAGCTGCTCGGTGAGCACAACACATCACACCGCACCGGTCCAAAATATCTGGGAATACTGAGAAGACCACAGATTGCTTTCCTTTCACTCTTCATTGTAAACGACAGGGAAAGCATTGCCGAGACTACACACACATACAGCACAGCCTCCTGTACCTTTACAACTAGTGGTTCTTATTCACAAATGATTGGTACTTTGATATTTCTCTCATCAGAGGGAGGACAGGAGCGCATCTGGTCACCAAGAGTGATGGAGCTGGAAAGACAGCAGGCAAATCAAGCATTAAAGCTCAAATGTCTCCTTGTAAAAGCCTTCTTCAGGAGAAACCAATGACTTCAGCAGGTTTGTTCAGACTCTAGGCTCGACTTGAATGGTTAAAAACATGGCAGCATGTATTGTTTACTATGTTCTGGCTTCATACTATGACAACTGATATTCTTCTCAGTGGAGGTTGGCAACCAGGACAATGACAGTACAGTCTTGACGGCTCTGAATGAGAAGTCCTTTGTGCCAAGGCTAGGCTTAGCCAGGGCTCTGGCGCGAACCGCCGACTCAAAGAAACAAGCCTGTCATTTCTACCAGGAGGTCATTGACATGGCTCCGGAGGTGAGGGTCTTGATTAGCATGTAATGACACATTTCACATTTATTGCATGTTATTGCACGTATTTTAGGTGCACGATGCATACATTGAGCTGGCCAATCTGCTGCTAAAGGACGATCCTCTGGCTGCTGTGGACATTTACAGTAGATTCCCGCTCAAGCCTGTCTGCGAACAAACCTTTGATGATGCCTTCATAACAGGAGAGATCGTGCATATACTGATGAAACATGAACTGTATGAGCATCCTCAGCTGCTGCCC
This sequence comes from Acrossocheilus fasciatus, assembly GCA_036784905.1. Classification (NCBI taxonomy): domain Eukaryota; kingdom Metazoa; phylum Chordata; class Actinopteri; order Cypriniformes; family Cyprinidae; genus Acrossocheilus; species Acrossocheilus fasciatus. The sequence goes on from CM071950.1 coordinate 1,938,689, forward strand.
AACCTGATAGCGCATGGAAAAGTCATGGGACTCGGTATAATCTGCTCTTACTTCAGCTGTATAGCCATTTATTTATGAAATTTTCACAAAATCTTTTACAAAATTTTGCTTTAATCTGAGTAATGTTAGTGCTGAAAGTAAAACATTCTGCTTTTGTATTAAAAGGATGTCTTGACAAATATATTGAAGCACTTGAAGGGAAGTTCATGACCAGTCTTCTGAGGAGAGTTTACGCTGGAATACATGACAAATCCGTGGATGATGAGGAGCTGCAAGACTTCTTCAGATTCAAGTGTTGGATATGATATATAATTCTTAGTTTGGAAATGCCTTATTTAAATGCACTCTGAATATTAAACAGATGATTTGGTCAAAATCCATTCTGGCATCGTGTGGCCTATATTTTTAGTCAGTGTGAAACAAGATATTCATCAAGAAAAAAATAAGAGAATTGACTGGATCTTGAGAAGTGGGCATTACAGAAAGAGAGGAGGAAGTGTGACATCAGCCTGAAAAACACGTCATTTAAGAGGCCGAGCAAATTATTACAACTTGATGAAAGACAAAATGCATATTTTTAATTAGATTCTTTGTCATAAAATAACTTCACCATGGTGTTAGAGGCCTTCACATTGTGCATAAGAACACCAGATAATATCACAAAGAATTATTGTTTTCTTAAAAAAACACAAACAAAAACTCAACTATAATTGCACATATGGACTTAAGATATACCTGTGGCATGTAAACAGTCATCAGATATTCCAATCTGTTTGGGAATAACAGCAGAGATGTGAAGTGCAGTTCAGTCAGACTGTGTTGAGTTTGGTCACAATGAGGACTCGCACAGACTGGTCAAACGAAGAGCAAACACAGAGGCCTTGTTTATCCGGGCTCCAGTCAAGGCTGGAAATGGGTTGTGTGGAGAGAGTGACGTTCTGCAGGAGATTCACCGAGCCAGCGACGCCCATGTCTACATCGTCCGCACCCTTTTTAGTCCTCTGGGCTGGATACTCACTGTGACGATACAGAAACAAAGATCCATCAGTAAGAACATTAACGAAGCGCTCTTCAGATGTTAAAAATATCATCTCAAAGAAATCACGTACTATTTCCATAGATGCAGATTACCGGCTCCACCGGCTGTCATGAAGATGTCACGGTTTTGAGGCAAATGCCTCACTTGCCATATTGTAGACTTGTGAGCCTGAAGTACAGAAAGCAAATGCTAAACACTCTCAAAATCCTCCGTTCACACAGTTTTTCTATGTAAACGTGTGCTAGACGGACGTGTATGACCGTTGCACTCGCATCTTTTGCAGCATCTCGCATGAGTGCCGCATTTTTAAGACGATGTGTCAAGTTAAAAGAATTTCAATGTTTACAAGCAGCGCTGCTCATCAATGTCAAAACAGTGGACCAATCACAAGACCCTGGAGTTTTGTGTAAGTGTTTTAACAGTAAATCTTCAAAACGATGATTTAGTATGCAAAAGCATGATATAGCTATCATAAAAGTGTCCCTTGTGACTCGTGCGCTACAGTCCGAGTCTTCTGAAGCCTTTGTGTGATGAACAGAGAGAATTCAGTGAAAATGCCTCTTTATAGGTTTCAAATATTTGTTATCATGAAACAAATATTGAAACCTTACAGTTATCATATGGCTTTAGAAGAATTAATATAGCGCACAAATCTTATATCGCACTTTTATGTTGCTTTTCCATCATTTTTAAACTTGAAATCTTCAGTGCTCAATTATTTTAAATGCATGAATGAAATTGTCTGGCCTACCTTTTCCGACACTGAAGCGAAGCCTTTGGTGGGGTGCTGGGTCCTCATGTCAAACACATGAAACTTGCCTTCTAAAGATGTCGCCACTAGTTTGTTCATGTTGATGTCTTTTCTGTCAAATTCAACAGAGCACACCTGCCAAAGACAAAAAAACACACAGAGGTTTTTATCTGTTACACTACATCTACTCAAAACTAGATTGCTCCCACTATAATGAAGCAGCTCTCTACACCGGACGGAAACCCTGCTTCTATTCCTGCTCAGCCACTTTACAATCCCTGGCCATCTGAAACTGACATCAGATCTGATGGCTGCACCAAAGCCAGCTTGTTACATTTATGGTCTTCGAATTTAAACCATATTTATACACAAGCAACGTTCACATGCATTTCAGATGAGCGTGAATGACTAGATGACACTGTACTTGAGCACACAGCTGACCGCTCTCTGGTCAGTGACAGCACTGATTAGGTGTCCGGAGGGGTTTAATAATGTACACTGAAATAATTTTGAGTAAGCAACATGCAGAAATCAAATGCAGTTATGTAACGAGCAAAATCAGTTTTAGGGAAAGTTACTTTTAAAAGTAATGCATTACAATATTGCGTCACTCTGTAAAAAAGTAATTGCGTGACTTATGTAAAGTAATGCATTACGTTACTTTTGTGTTACTTTTTGACACCTGGGCTGGGTTTGCCTATTTATTTTTAATAACAGAAAACCGAAAAGTTATATTTTTGCTGACTGCAAAGGCCCTTTCATACCAAGAGTGAAATGAATAAGCCTCAGACTGAAGAAAACTCCTCTGCGCTTAATACAGTTGAAGACGGTTGAGACGTTAAATGAATCGTGATATAGCTGGTGGTGGGGGTTTATATGAATGCATCTCTGAGAGGAACTGACTGTCTTCAGAAAAGTTTAGATGGTATCTTGTCTCTGTATAATGCATATTAAAGCTGTGTTTACGCTTTGTTTACACGGCAATCAAGGAAATGCTGTATCGCTGCTGTTCCATAAGCGCCACCTGCTGTCCGAGACTGAATCAGCGTCTCATTCTGCTGTTTTTGTTTCACTCAGGTGTTTTATGTAGGATAGTTTCACAAAGCTAAAGTCAGACCATTCTGATATTTCTAAATTATGCATCTAATTTAAATCAAAAACTGCTCATGATGCATGTCTGCAGCATCTGTGTTTGGATTATGATTAAAATGCAGTGGTTGCCTCTAATTGTAAATGGAAAGAGCACAGGTAAAGCCTTAGTTTGTTAATATGAAGAGATTTCTGCTATTTGTGTTATTTATTTGATTTGGGATTTGTTTTAAAATTTTAATTTAGTTTTGTTATTTGACATATTTCAATTTCCCCAAAAAAGTGCAGCATTTTGTTTGAGAAATAATGAAAGGACACCTTTTCATTTTTAATGTCTTAAATCTTTTTTTTTTTTTTTTTTTATTGTAAAAAAAAATTCATACCGTGAAATATCTTCAATCGCATCACAATTGTGAATCGTTACATCCCTAATCAAAGCACATCCAAGTAAAATATGTCTTACCCACTTACCCCGTTTTTGATGTTTGTCTCCCATCGTAAAGACATATTTCTGAGATCAAATAACTTGATGTCACCATTGTCGTAGCCAGCGCACACACAGCGGTCCTGGTCATTGAAAGCATGACCTGGAGATAAAACACGCAGTAACACTTTATTTTAGGGTCTCTTAACTAGTTATTAGAATGCAGGCATTTATTAGTAGTAATTAAGCACATATTAATGCCTTATTCTACATGACCTTATTCTACATCTCTAATCCTACCCAATACCTAAACTAAACTAAACAACTAGCTTACTAACTATTACTAAGCAGCAAACTAGGAATTTATTGAGGGAAAAGTCGTAGTTAATAGTGAGTAAGTGTTCCCTATTCTAAAGTGTTACCAAACACGCTAACTTCAAAACACAGACAAATGAGGGCCTTAAACCTCTGAACAGATGTCAGTGTGAGTTAATGAGCCGGCTTCTGCTCCTTTCAACCAATGAACTTGTGACTTTCTGGTTGTTTGTGGCTGGTTTTATCAAATTATGTTTATAGACACTGCATTCACAAAGGGCATTAAATGCAGTTGTTTTAGAATTGTATTATTTTCAATGATGTTTAAAAGACCATTTTTAAATACAGTAGGGCTTTTCACACTTGAAATAGTTAACCTTGGGGAAACAGAATCCAGGGTCATCTCGCTTCATGTTTCACACTGCTCATAATTTACCTTCAGTTAACAATGCATCCTGGGTATTCATAAGCTGGCATTTCCCACTGTATATTCCTCAAACACGGGTTAACGTGCTTATTTGCATATTTGGCATGTCAGTGTCATTGACCTGTTTGTGGAACAGCTCTAGCGTTGCACATCCTCATATTATATACTGCAGACTGTACTGTCATGTTTTTCCTTGAATGGACTTTTCAGACTATAAAAACGACGATAACCCAGGGTTAAGCACACTATGAAAAGCCCTCAAGATATTTTGAGATTCTGCATGACCATGAGAACTCAGAATGAGAGTAAAACTTCAAAACAAACCTTTATTCCTATGTTGGGACACCTTCAATATGAGTCACAAAAACACGCACCGAAAGCAACGGTCCAGCAGTCTCTCTTGGTTTCTCCCTCCATGGGCTCCATGTTCACCACAGGCGTGTCTTTCTGCCTGGAGTCCCACACTTTGACTGTGCCTGTTAATGAAACCATTAACATGTGGTTAACAAATTATCATTATCAGATGACAACATGCAAAACGTGAAGTGAGCTGGAGGATGACATTACTGTCTCCTGTAGAGCTGCTTCTAGCTGAAATGAATTTGTTTCTTAATAAAAATTAACTTTCCACATTTATTGAACTGCACAACAACACTACTGTCGTTCCTCAGCCGCTCTGAAACTACCTGTACTGCATAAAGCACCATAGAAATCAATCAATACTAATAAAACATTGAGAACAAACATTTTCAGTGTCAATTCCTAGTCAAATAAAGCACATTGTCCATGTGTGCGTGATCAAAAGCGGTCCTGTTTTCAAAAGCGAAGTCTAGTCACCATCTCGGCTCCCAGTGACGATCTCAGGGGCCCCGTCACCGATGCCCAGTCCCCCCACTCCATCAATGCTGTTGATGATCTCCTTGTGAGCTTTCACCGAGTACACCGGGCTCTCCGGCACCTCCAGATTCCTGCAAAGCAAGGTTTGATCTCAGATCGCACATCACTGCAGCCGTCACAAAACCACAAAACCACAAAACAACCAAACGTTATCCTACCAAACATTCAGACTGCCGTCAAAGTCTCCCGTGGCCAGATGCCTCTGCTGGAGAGATGTGGCTCCAAACGTCCCGCACTTGATCGGCTTGGCTTTTTCTATCTGGAAGAAAGGACAACAAAGCAGGTTCATAAAACATAGTGCTGTCAAATGCTTAATCGCAATTAATTGCACCCAAAATAAAAGTTTTTGTTTACATAATACGTGTGTGTGCTGTGTATATTCGTAATGTATATATAAATACACACATGCATGTATGTGTGTAAGAACAATATGTTATGTTTATATATTTAAATATATATATATATATATATATATTTTTTTTTTTTATAGAATATAAATTATATGAATACAAATATACGCATGCATGCATAATCTATATATATATATTAAATATATACTGTATTTGTATGTTTTATATATACATAATATACGCCATACACACACATATGTAAACGAAAACTTTTATTTTGGATGCGATTATTTATGATTAATCTTTGGACAGCAGCCTATTTATAAAACACCACATATCGCACTGCATGACGGAATAAACAAATATGGAAATAGTTTCTCATCATTTGTAATTCAAATTTCAATTCAAAACAATTTACGATAAAGATTATTTGCACACTACAACTGCCAAATGAATGAATGAAATAACTTATTTCATTATTTCATAAGACAGACAAAAGTTTGAACTGACCAGTTTAAAGCATTTTATTTTGGGTCTTAATAATTACATTTTAAAAGCAATTTTTATTATTATTTATCATGACGGGAGACAGAACGAGGCCCGTGTAAACAAACCGCTTCGCCGTTGCCATGACAACCAGGCGTCAGGAGTTTTCTAGAAAGCGGCTAACGCTAATGAAAGCGGCTCGGTCTTCACATGTTTGCTGTCCAGCTAACGTTAAATATATCTGACCTCTCTGACCAGCTGCAGCTCGCCGTGCTGGATCTCGTAGATCTGCAGGACTCCGGTTCCTCGGGCGAAGTTTCCCATACAAACAAACTTAGCGCTGCAGGGAATCCACCTGCTGTCAAACACCGTGTAGTTCAGACTCTTGTGGATGTGCGCGATAATCTGAGGCTTCTCGAGCGCCGCCGACATGTTGCTTTAATTATCAATTCAATTAAACAGCGGAATCCTGTCAGTTTTAGCAGGAGAGACTACAGCAGTGCTGCTGCTCAAACAGTGCGCTCGTGTGCTTCCTGTTGCGACAAGGACCCTCCCACAACACATAGCTGGCCTGCCCTTAGCCTGAGCAAAATCAGCGGCAAATCTTTACCATGCGGATAGATTATAATAATACTGTATTTAATATATATATTTCTTAAATATTACTTAATTCAAAATCATTTTGGCAGCTAGCATGGAAACATATGATTATTTTAATGAGTAGTAACATTTGGCACTGGTTGGGCAGCAATAAGGTCCTTTCTGTAAGATGGCCGAAGCCACATGTTCGTGGTAAACATCTCCGCTCGATTGTAGCATTTAAAATCCCTTTTCGCGATGGAGTCGGTGTCGAACATGCCAGCGGAGGCGAGCGCCGCTACAGACTGCGACGGAAACACAGACACATTTGAGAAAGTCAAATCAAAGAGGAGTCATAAACGCAAGCGGGACGCGGCGGAGGTGGACATGCAGCCGGAGGAGACGGTAGCGGCCAAGAGACCGCAGTTCCCGGCCTTGTCTGCAGACCAGCTCACGGTAACTTACCGGACAGCATTACATTGAGTACGATACTAAACGATGGGAACAACACGGGGAACTCTCTTCACAAAGGTCTATGGGTCTTTTTAACGAAGTGTTAGAAACACAAGCAGTGTTGGGGAAAGTTACTTTTAAAAGTAATGCGTTACAATATTGCGTTACTCTTTAAATAGTAACTAATCGCATTACTTAGTTACGTTTTATGTAATGCGCTACGTTACTTTTGACTTACTATTTAAATCTGGGCAGGGCTTGCTTGTTTGTTTTTAATATATAGGTTATTTTACAAATGTAAAAGCCCTTTCACACCAAAAGTGCCTCAGACTGAAGTTACTGTAAATTCATGTGTGTACAGTAGAGGGTGCAGCTCGAACAAATCGCGTGAAGAATATGACGCAGAAACACTATTCAACAATAACACAAATTAAATGTGTGACTTTAACTTAGTATGGGTGAAGTGGATCATCGAAGGTCAGTAGGAAAGACATTGGTTAATAAAATGGGATTAAATACATAAATTATATCAGTCTTATTTAACATTTAATTATTGTAGGTTTGTATAATAATCTGAGTTTGCATTTCTGTTTTTATTCATTTTGAGGAATACTGAATGTGTTTTGTGCAGGTGATATGAGTGAATACATGTTGATATTTAGTCCAGAGCTACAGTAAGATCATGTTCACACACAGCGCTCTGCACTCACTCCTGATTTATCTCAACATGGCAACCCCAGCGCTGTCACTCAATACATGAGAAACACAGTAACTAGCGATACTTATTTGAAAAAGTAACTCGGATAGTTCCTTCTAAATTAAAACAGAAATAATGCGTTACTTTACTAGTTACTTGGAAAAAGTAATCTGATTACGTTACTTGTAGTCTGTTCTCAGACAAAGTGGCTCTCGAGTCAAGAACTCACCCTTTAACTCTCATAATGGATTCAAAACCTTTATGATTTCAGAGAAGCATTGCTTTATAAAACACTCAGAACCCAAAGCCACAATGTTGTCTGATCAGCGACTTCGCATTAATGAGTGAACGTGAAATAAAGTTACAAGTAAAGTTAAGAAAATGCGACTTGTTATAGCACTTGCATGTCATTGCTCTTTTGTTTTGATTGCTTCCATTGTCCTCATTTGTAAGTCTCTTTGGATAAAAGCATCTGCATGTAGATGAGAAATCTGATACATTGTTGTATAAAAAGAACATGCAATTACCAGTTTTAAACCCATTATACCTAAAAATCACATTTATGAAACCTGCATGTTTATTTTTAAGGAAACATCATAAATATTACTCTGAAAAATTTTTTATAAACAAAATGCATTTTAAATGGCCATCTCTCTTTAAAAATAACTGTAATAGAGACTGTTTTAAAACACTTGCAGTGTTTCATTTTCTTATGAAAACTATGCTGTTTTAGGAGTTTGTCAGAACGGAGTGAATGTGTCACGAGGGTTGCATCTGAACTCTCTCTCTCTGTCGTTGCTGTCTGATGAAGGCAGTGAAGCTGAGAAATGAAAGGTGTTGTTGTTGTTTCAGGGCGGTTCAGTGGAGATGCGGAAGGTGCCTGTTCCTCCTCACCGCTACACTCCTCTGAAAACACACTGGATGAAGATTTTCACGCCCATCGTCGAACATCTGCGGCTCCAAGTGCGGTTCAACCTCAAAACCAGACACGTGGAGATTAAAGTAAGCGCTGGCAGCTATTATAGCTTGTGTTGTTCGTGGGAAGTTATCTTCTCAAGTGATGTCCGATCATTTCCAGCAAATGAAATGAAGTGCTGTTGTTTTGCAGACGTGCAGAGAGACGTCAGACATCGGCGCTCTGAGCAGAGCTGCTGACTTTGTGAAGGCGTTTACTTTAGGCTTTCAGGTGGAGGTGAGTGTGACTCGCATGATTTCTGTTCAGCAGAGCTGGGGATGTGTTGAGCATTCATTATCAAACTTTTTTTTTTTTTTACATTTTTTATGTGGATTAAAATGTAAGTATGAAAGGATTCAGACAGATCTGGTTGTGCAGTAATGTCATGACGTGTGTTGTTGTATGTCACTGCACAGGACGCTCTTGCTCTGATCAGATTAGACGAGCTGTTTCTGGAGACGTTTGATGTCACAGACGGTGAGTCTTTAACCTCAGCCACGTCACAGAGCGAGTTTTGTCCAGTCGCTGATTGTTCTGTGTGTGTTTGCAGTTAAACCTCTGAAAGGAGATCATTTATCCAGAGCCATCGGCAGGATAGCAGGGAAAGGAGGAAAAACCAAGTTCACCATTGAGAACGTGACAAAAACCAGGATTGTGCTCGCAGACACGTGAGTGCACTCGACATGCACCACCGCTTGAGAGGAAGACTTGAAAATCTGTTTTTTTGGATGAATTCCCGCTAGAAATGTCTCTGTATTTAATTAGAGCTGGGGATATGGTGAATATTCACAATTGATTTGTTTATTTAAAGGTTTGACTTCTATTGCAATATTTTAATGCACTTTTTATTTGGCCAAAAATGTACAGGTGTCACTACATTTCAGTTTTCTTATATTAAAAATATATAAATGCAACAGAAACGCAAAGCTACCAAGCCATAAGTTATGTTTTTTTGATATATAGTGACCACAACTTTGTGCACTTCATGAACAGTTGATTTGTTTTTTTCTATACAGGAAGGTTCATATTTTGGGATCTTTCCAGAATATCAAAATGGCACGAACGGCAATATGCAACCTCATTCTCGGTTAGTGATTATGAAACTTGTAATGTATGCATCTGAATGAAGAAATAATGAAAAGAGGAAATAATTCTGCTTCATGTAACTTTCACAGGAAGTCCTCCATCAAAGGTGTATGGCAACATTCGGGCGGTGGCGAGCCGCGCAGCCGAGAGGTTTTAACACACAGCTCACGGACTGATGCAGAAATAACCATTTACATTATTAGTGCCATATTGGCCTGAATTTGTGTGTGAATGATACGGTGGCTGCTGTGAGCGCCGGCGGACCGCCGACTCGTCCAGCAGTGGATCTTCAGATAATAAACACTTCATGAAAGGAAATCAGACGCGTGTGGATCAAGTTTTACATGTTTATTGTTTCATACGGTATCAAGTAGTCCATATATCCCATAATAGTTGATTTGATGCAGCATGCAGAATAGACATCCCATAACTGACGAGCTTCACGTGCCTTCACATGTATGAGACACGCTTTCATTCACCAAAAGCTGCAGACAAACCCATTTTCTTAAAGCGCGAGCAATTTGTTAAATCTGTATTTACAAAACAAACGGGCAAATGATGCGAGCTGAATCTGAAAAGAATATACGTCTGTTTGAATCTAATTTGGCAACTCATGTAATGCATTTCATCGTGCTTTTGATATCGGATATAAATTTCACAGCTTAAGTGTAAACCATTGGAATAGATGAAAGTAAACATGCAGAAAGGAACTAGTCAAAGCAAGCACAGCAGAAGCCTCATACAGTGTGTGGCGTTATCACTGACGTATAATATCGATATGCAGAGATGAATTTGGTTACGCTGCTCCTGTCATGCATGTAAACAGAGTTTGGGATTTGAAGCGCTAGTCTTGTTGAAATTATTATACTCTCCAGTTGACAAGGGTGTACTGATTGGCTATGGATGTCAAACATATGTTCATCAAAGCACGCGGATCTCCTGCTGTTATAGAAGATGGCTGTGAATATAATCACGTGTTAGAGACGATTGACACACGGCGCTCACAAAACGCTTTAAAGCAAGGGTCTTTCCACTGAAAGTAAAACATCTGAACAAATCCAGGTCTGTTAGGGTTTCAAAAGCGAACGCTTCGGTTGTTAAATGTTCGTTTAACTCATCGAGCAACATTAGGTTTATAAAAGAGTGAAGTTCTGAGATCCATCAGCATCTTCTTACAGATTCAGACGAAGTGCGAGTTTAGCGTCTAAACTGATTTTGTGACCGCCGTGTGCCGTTCCATCTGCGATTGTCATGTAGACGGAGATGTTGGTGTTAGTGAAGTAAACCAAATCGATTTTTGTCTTGGTAACTTTCTACCGGACTGACTAACAATATAAACATTATACCACGATTGATACAAAACAGTTATTAAACATGGTTATATGCTAGAATCCAAAATGCTAGAATGATATAAATAGTGTAATATCACAAAGTGTAACAGAAGGAAGCCAACGTTGCATCTTTACGTCATGCGGTCGAACGAGCTTCTGCACAGGATGGTGGCGAGCGCTTTGTTCTGTATGTTCTGCTTGGCACGTCATACCTACATATACTTAATATCTTAAAAAAGACGAAACCAAATAAATATTAAAAAAAAAAGAAGCATTAAAAAAAACCTAAAATAAATATGGACAAGCCAATGCTCTTTCCTCTTGAACTGAGATGCTCTTTCAGTGTCCATAAGCCCATAAAGTGCTACACCAGGTTATCGAGCAGACTGGAGTTCGGTAACACTTACACGCTGGCTTGACAAGGCTTCTATTTGACAAAAGTGGCTTAAATACTTCCATTGAAACACACAGAGAGCATTTGCTTGATATCTTGAGCAGGTCGTCAGAGATGGAGAGGAAAGCGGATCTGCTGGAGATGGACTCGCTCACACATCCACCACCATCTTCTTGTGTATATCCAGACCTCCGACGACCTGAGGACGGAAACACACCAATACATTAACCTGTGGAAATATCTACATAGAATAAAACACGGCTTTTAGTAGTGAATCGGCATGATTTTACACATTCAAATATTTGAATGAAGGAAAAAAATACTGACCGCACCACGCCAGTCAAAAATAATAATAATAAAATAATAGACTGAATTTCCAAAAACTAATTTTTTTATGTTTTTGAAAGAAGTGTCTTCTGCTCACCGAAGCAGTAAAACTGTAATATTGTGAAGTTATAATTTAAAATCGCTGTTTTCTATGCGAATAAACTGCAAAATATAATTTATTCCTGTGATCAAAGCTGCATTTTCAGCATCATTGCTCCAGTCTTCAGTGTCACATGATCCTGATCTGCTGCTCAAAAAATACATTTATTATTATTATCAAAGTTGAAAACAGTTGTGCTGCCCGATATGTTTGTGGAAACCGTGATGCATTTTAATTTTCAGGATTCTTTAAGGGATAGAACGTTCAAAAGGACAGCATTTATTTGAAATAGAAATCTTTTGTAACATTATAAATGTCTTTACTGGCGCTTTGATCATTTTAGGCCTGGTTTCACAGATAGATCTTAGACTAAGCCAGGATTAGGCCATAGTTCAATTAGGACATTTAAGTAACATGTCTGGGTAAAAAGCATTACTGGTGTGCATCTTAAGACAAAACAAAGGCACTGTTTTAAGATCAATCAGTGCAAGTTTCTTTCAGTTGAAACAGCTCGGATTTACATTTTAGTCTAGGACTAGGTTTAAGCCTCGTCTGTGAAGCCAGGGGTATGTGTGTCTAAAATAATCCCAAACTAGTGTGCAATCAGGAGAAAAAAAAACAAAAGTGTTTCTTTGGTGCATCTATAATTTGATGTCCTCTAAAAATAATAATGTTATTTATAAAAAGCTGTTCAAATATAGATAAATGTCTGGTGTTTATTTTAAGTGGTCTTACAGCACAGAATTCCTCGAAAGATATTCTCCCGTCGCCGTCCTTGTCTGCGTTGATGATGGTCTTGTCCACTATCTGCTGCAGCTGAGTGTCCTTCAGATTGTTGCCCACCATCATCTTCAGCACCTGGAACAGCTCTCCGTTGGAGATGTAGCCGTCCTTGTCCATGTCGTAGATCCTAAAAGCGACTGGATCCGGGAAAACAGCAAAAGATGAGTAAGAGTCAGATGTGGTGTGATGTGAGATCAGAGGTGAAGTGTTTGTTGTACTCACAGCGCAGTTTCTGCTCCTTATCACCCTTCACACTGAACTGAGAGACGCCCTCGATGAACTCTACACACACAAAACAACTGATCAGTAACCCTGTACTACAGTTGAGTAATGTCAAATCACCTTTATTTATATAGTGCTTTAACAATACAGATTGTGTCAGAAGCAGCTTTACAGTAATCAACAGCAAAATAGTGTCAATAATGCAAAAGGACAGCAGTAAACACTCAGTTTTCAGTTAAAGGCAGTTCATCATTGATTCAGTGATGTAATCGTCCAGCTCGGTTCAGTTTAAATAGTATCTGTGCAATCAAGTCGATGATATCGCTGGAAATGAATGTTGTTTGTCTTATGTCCATATAGCTTTTATTTTTCCAGTTTTAGTTCATTAAAAGTTAATCTAAATTAAAATGAAAAAAAATGACAACTAGCTGAAATATAATGTTCACTATCACTACTTAAAGCCCTTATGTATAATGCATTATAAAGGGTTATTAAAGGCTATTATAATTGTTCATAATGTGTGTTGTAATACATTATATATTGTCGTAAATAATTATAATCAAATTTAAAATGCATAGTGTACCAATGAATTAAGTGTTATAATGCATTGTACAATCTCGTGAATAATTGTAACCACAGTTAATACATTATAAGGTGCACTGCAAGGTAAAATTAAAGGTGCACTAAGCAATATTTGACCACAGCGTCAGACCGAGTCCTAACACTTAGCAGTAAGGGGGCGTGTCTTGTAATGACGGGGAGAAGAGAGCGCTCCGTTTGAGAGCACAGGACGGATATTAGCAGATTGACTATAGATGGAGAGAGATATCGGAGGAACAAAACATTGAAAAGAAGGGTTATGATCAGGCAAGAGGTAGGACTCGCGTAAATATCAGAGCAGCTTTCCAGCGGTGGAGAGAGCTCAAGGAGCGGGAAGGGCTCGAATCGAATATTCGCTTAGTGCACCTTTAATGTATTATAACTACTTTTATAATGCATCATATATACAGGCTTTACGTGAAGTGTTACCAAAAGTTCTTCTTCTCCACCCTCGCTAGGAAGTGTATTGGGTGATGGCAGCTCTCCAGCGAGTGCGGTCGAAGGCTTGGGCCCGTATTCATGAAAAAACTTAGCGCTAAGAGGTGCTCCTAGTAACAAAATTCTAAGAAAATTCTTAGAAATGTGGGAGTTTCCCCTTAAAATTAAAGAAAAGATCCCAGTAAAGAAAAAAGTAATTCAGAAAGCATTAAAAGAGGTCTTAAGGTCCAATGTTGTTAGGAGTATGGATGAGGACTTTTAAGAGGCTTTAGAGTTTCTTTAGCAGTGGAGAAAATGAACAAAACATGAAGAGGGAGAAGAGATGTGTTGCACACAATGCATGACAGTGAGTTGATAAGTTGCTACACATTAGATCCTGCAGGGATCATGTTTGTGACCGATCTTATTAGAGACGCTAACATCTCAGACACCGAGCAGAAATGCCATAGCGCCAGAAATGGACGTAATTTGGGTCTGTTACAGCACTTTCAGAACCTTATTGTGTCGCGGTTCAGTTCCTATAAAATACATTAAACCCTACTTAAAGGTGCATTTTTATTTCCTTCTTGGACAACCAACCAATCGCAGTCTTCAAAAACTGTGTCATCGCTAGCAACGGGGTCAGCCCCGCCTCCTCACGAAGATAAAAGTTTTTGCCCTTTTCCTCGCTCAGAGTTGCTCTCAGATTGGTCCTGAATCACTTTCAAGCTCAGACTCCTCGTTAGAAATGTTTAAGCTAAATTAGGAGCTGTCTGAGAGGATTCTTAGAATCTTTAGGAATACGGGCCCAGGTCTTTGGCTTCTTCCCGTGTGATGTTAAGGGAATTAAGGTCATTGATAGAGGTTTGAAACACCACCGTAGGGATACGGCTGCTTTCCATCTGCATCATGTGTCCATCCAGCCACAGGTGACGATGAGTGAGCATTGTACGAAGGCTTGGCATGTGGCTTCGTCACGGGACTTTCTCATTGGTAATGTGGTCGAAATATCGAATGCACAATATCTCGTCTAATAGTGCGGCTGAGGTACATAAACCTATCAACCTCCTCAATGTCGCATCCATCAACCCTAATCCTTGGCATGTCAGCTTTGGCACTGATGTGCATGACTTTAGACATTTCGGCACTAATGCGTAATCTGACCTGCGATGCCTCTTCATGCAAGCTTGATGCTGTTTCTTGTAAGTGGTAACCGTTTTTAGCGAGCAGGGCGATATCATCAGCAAAGTCGAGATCAGCGAGGCAGCTCTGTCCATCCCAGTCAATGCCTGCGTTTGATCTTGTCATAGTTTTCCTCATTTATTATTCATGGCCCAATATGAATAAGAATGGCAACAAGATGCATCCTTATCTGACGGAATTGTTATACAAGGCTTGGAAGACAGCTTCAATAACAGTTCAATCATGTTATGTAAAGCGAAGATCTGGGCCTTATTCACAAAACATCTTAAAGCTAAAAGTAGCTCATAACTCACCAATTTAGGAGAAAATCTTAAAAATAATGGGCATGTCAGTCCTAAATTCAGGACTCTTAAATTTTCACTCTAAGAGTAATTCACAAAGCGTTTTAGCGCTAAAACTAGCTCCTAAATCTGTGAAAGGTTAGGAGCAGTGAAGAGGACTCGCTGAGACCGAACCACAAACTATCCTAAAATAGCTGATGATGGCAATCTGCCTCAGAACGTAAACATTTTAGAAACATTTGATGATAATGAGCTTTTAAGAAGGCATCGCCTTTGGTTTTGGTGGGTACCCCTACTCCAAATTTTCCTTTGATTATATCCTTGTTTTCATGAACGAGCTGAGCAAGAAATAACAGCACTTCTTGCATCCAGTTTGGTTTTCTTTTACGTTTGCATGTCTTAACATTTGTATTTTTAAATCTTTATTTGAATATGGCAAGATAATATCGTGCTCTACAATACATCTATGAATAAATCTCTAATTTAATAAGCATGCTGATATCATCCATAGCAACGAGGTAAACCCCGCCCTTATTTACTCTGAGCTTAAGACTTCTCTCCATTCCTTAGTAAAAGTTAGTCTCAGCAGCTTTGTGAATAGGTTTTAAGAGAAAACTCTTAGCTAAAAACTTCTGCAGTTATTTCGGAGAACTCTTAGTGGTAAGACACAATGTTTTGTGAATATTCCTTTCCGGAAGCCAGCCTCTTCTTCTCAGCTGTCTGCAATCAGGAGAACATTTTTCCCGGGACAAACAGAGGGATTATGCAACGGCGATATATTCTGTTGTATTCCTTTTCTTTGGTAACTTCGTGATAGCGCCCTTCTGCCAGTCTTCAGGGACAGTTGTGTTCGCCAACACGCATTAAAGAAATCTGTGAGCTTCATTTTACTACAATGGGGCCGCCATGCTTCAGAAGCTCCACTTTAATTTCATCCAAGCCAGCCGTCTTGTTTGATTCCTGCATCTTAATGGTGATTTGAATTTCTTGTTATATAAGCAAAATGACATCAACCCTTCACCACTGCCTGACAGCCCTTTTGAGGATGTGAAAGGTCCAAAGGTGTCTTCGAAACCCTGTTTTTGACGGCTGAATTGAATTTCACGCTTTGATATACAGTGTCTATATATTCTAAGATCCCATTTGGATGATCTTATAATAATATAATATCTTATAATAATATCTTTTAATCAAGACAGAATCAGTGTGAGAGAATGTGAATGTTCTTGGCAAACAACACAAAAGGCTTCTTATCAGGATGTGATGCAACAGGTCTGAGCTACTTTAAGCTCATTTATAGAAGCATTTCACAGCTGCAAGCCTGCGTTTGAGTTCATACACACATGATGTGCGTTTGCATGCAGTGCTCTCAGAGAAAACATTCAATAAAGACAAATTCTTAAATTCAATATGCAATGCATTAAAATCATTACATGGCATCATACTAAACTCATCAACATGTGTAGGCCCCATTTCACCAAACAATCAAACATGATATATTACAAAACAAAAACAGAGCCTATTTTAAGAAACATTCAAATTTAGTCTGTTTGCATCATAGCATGCCAATAAAAACAATAGCCCACATATTCCCAATTATTCTTACTTTAATGCAAATGTTAATTCCTTTCACAAAAATTAAATAAATAATGATTTAATTTAATATGTCATCGTATTATATGTCATAGTCCTAAATCAGGCTTCATTTGTTGTCACATAATGGTGCTTCTGCAGTGAAATGTGACCTGCACATGTTTCCATGAGATGCATTTAATGTAAGATTTCCACTTTCAAAATAAACAATGGATTGGGTTTCTGGTGCAGTCAAATGATTTCTCGCATGCCTCACCTTTGAAATCCACCTCTCCGTTGCCGTCCGTGTCGAATATCTCGATGACTCTCTGCACCAGAGGATTCTGCTGTAACTCGGGCAAGGACATGAACTCGTCCACGCTGAGGGATCCTGAGTTATCTAGGTCGAGTTTCTTAAACCTCTTTCCCAGCCTTTTAATCTCATCAGCATCGACTAGCGTGGACCGAGAGAAAACGCCAGACACACACAATAAACACAGAAATGGACAACATTAGCAAACACTCCAGCACACGTAACCATCGCTCACCCGTCCGTCTGAGCAGCAGATCTACCCAATCAAGCCTCCATCTGAGCTTCAGCCAAACAACACAACAAAGACCACCAAACGCTGACAAATGAATGAAGCGTGACACACTCACATCCCGTGACGGGATCCTTGGCTGCGGCTGGCCTCACACGGGTCACTACACACAGAGGTTTGCCCATCGCACTGTACCGACGAGCCATGCGGATCCCACCTCGCTGCCTAATACCACTGCTAAGCCCTGAATATCAAACTCACTCGCTAACTGTAAGCTCTTTCAGATTGAGTCACATGACCCTTCGGTCGGCCTCCACAACTCTGAGCAGTTCAGCCGAAGCTAGAGCTCTTTACTCCACTGCAAACTCCAAAACATTACTGACATATAAACTGATCTGTATATCAGACTTGCATTGCTTTTAAAATAAGTCAGCAAGGCTGCATTTTAGGATGCACTGACGCCGCTTTTTTCAGATCAAGGCCGATACCGATACTTTAATTCTTTTAGTACTTGTCGTCGATACTGAGTACCAATACCTGTATTTTCATTGCATTTGTAATTTAAAAAAAAAAAAAAATACTGGATACCTAAACCAAAATAATATGAAGAATGTTAGCTGGCAGAGTTCATTTAGCAAACAGATATTTCCTTTTCACACTTAATTATTCCCATTAACATGTACAAGCTTTTGTTACTGTCACTGTTCATTTTATTGCTCTACAGTATTTCATCTTTCATTTAACGGCACATTCGAGCTGCTCCATTGCAGTGGCTCAGTGCTGTGCTTTCCACTCCTTACACATAAATACTGTAACAGCGATGAACATATTTTCTGAAATACAAGTCATGTTTTTATCATCTGAAACGTGTTGCGACTTATATTACAAAGCCACTCAAATAATGTAATTACCGACAAGCAAAACATGCACATTGGTGCAGAACGTACAGACTGCTAACTTCACTTTCACTTTAAATAAAGTTGCGTATGCTTGACATTTAAAGCAAATGTTTATAGAGAATGTTTGTTTGTTTTATATTTACGATTTAGTTTTAATCCAAATGATGTGTGTGCTAAGTGACGAACAGCAATAAAGATCATAACAGAAGTGTGCGCGCTCTCTCTCTCTCCATTTCTCTCTTCTTACCGTCAAGTAACTTATGTAACTTCTGCATTGTTTCACTTACTTGCTTTTGACATATCAGACCTTACAACAAACTTTCCAGAGATGTTTTAATGAGTACAGGAGGAGTTATCGGGCCCAATACCGATAGTATCAGTGCATCCTTACTGCATTAATTTAATCAGAAATACTGTAAATAACATTACAATTTAAAACAGGTGTTTTCTATGTGAATATATTTGTAAAATGTAATTTATTGCTGTGATTAAAGCTGAATTTTCACGTGTTTTTTTTTTTTTTTGTAACTATTTTTGATCAAGTAAATGCCTTTTTGAGCAAGACATCTTTCAAAACCATACAAAAAAAAACTTGCCGTCCCCAAATTGTGAGTGATAGTGTAGATGCCAGGTACATCCAAGATAGTATCTCCAGTTCTAAGATTTGTGCACATAAGGCGTTTTTAATCTGATTGCTGTTATTTCAGCGCTGATGGACGTTAATATCAGTTGTGAGAAGATCTCGCCTGTTTAAATGAGTTATTCTAGTTTAACAGACTTGTGTTGCCAGGCAACTACAGGTGTATGGATCATGAAGA
The DNA here is from genome assembly GCA_036784905.1 of Acrossocheilus fasciatus. NCBI lineage: Eukaryota > Metazoa > Chordata > Actinopteri > Cypriniformes > Cyprinidae > Acrossocheilus > Acrossocheilus fasciatus. The sequence continues at coordinate 1,957,726 of CM071950.1, forward strand.
CTATGATATCGGTTCACCTGCGCCGCTAATAACACTAATACACGCACATCCATTAACTCTGCGCTCAGATCAGTGGCGATGATGAATCACCAGCATTAGCTCTATTGTAATTAGCGCAGCTACAAGCGCTGAGGTGATCGTGAGGACTCTGTTAAAAGCGTGACAATCGCAGGAGGTCAAACTATCGATCCATTAGTGCAGTGACCTTCACTGAGCGAGTCATGTGAGAGAGCACATTACAGCTGTACATACGGACTGAACACAAAACCGAGGAGTCAGAATATTTTTTTTTTAAACCCGAGGCATTGACAAAAATTATTACAAACTAACACAACTGTCTTCATCAGAGAATACAAGTCTATAGAAGCTTGTTTCTGCCACTGAATAAAACAAAGTAACTACAACTGTTTCTCTCACAATTATGACTCTTTTTTTGCAATTGCGAGTTTACATCTTTTATTTATTTATTTATTTATTTATTTATTCAGAATTGCGAGTTATAAAGTCTGATTCTGAGGGAAAAAAAGAGACTATTTTCTTACAATTGCGAGTTTATATCTCGCAATTCTGATTTTTTTTTTCTTCTCGCAATTGTGACTTTTTCTTATTTATTTTATTTTTTTTTAAATAAAGAGTCAGAATTGATAGATAAATAGTCGCAATTACCTCACCTGACAGAAGCCAATAAAACTAATTTATCCACCAAATTAATTACATCAAGCACCCACAAGTAGCAATAGTTTTCATAATTTTTCTTTTTTTTTTTAATAGCCTTATATAATGGTACTAGAAAATACGGTTTCATCAATGTTTGTGAATAATTAAGCATTTCTAATTAAGTTTTAAATTTTTTATTTTGTTCCTTAAAATGAATAAATGAAATGAAAAACAACTACATTAACTAATCTTCTCGTGAGTATTAGAAAGCTTTGCCCAAAGGTGATATTTCATACTCAAGCTTCAATAATAACTGGGTTTCTTCACGCGCAGACTGCAGCTGGATGGACGTATAAGTAAAGTGCGAGCGCTGGAATGTGCTGTGCACTGAGCTTCTCCTCATGTCCGACAGCTTGTTTCAGATCCATCAGCATTACTCTCCTCGCCGACGGCCAAAGCCTGACATCACCCTATCAATGACCGCTGGGCAAGACCTGAAGAGCTCTTATTTTTAGCCGTGAGCTCATAAGAAGCCCCCAAAAGCGCCCTGAGGGAAACCCCCAGCAATACGGGACTCCAGCACACAGGCCGGGTTTATTTTGAGCTTGGGATGCTTACGGCCTCTGCCACATGCTAGTATGACACACATTACTCCACGTACGCTCCTGTAAGTAGGTCATTTGCATGAGCAAGCCGCCAGCTCTCAAAAATGAGCTCTAATCTATCACACGAGCATAAAAAGTTCAATAGATTACTTGAAGAACACCAAGTGCACTACAGCAGACTTTCTTCTAGTTCTGTTGGTTTCTTTATGTATAAATCAAACAAAACTCGCACATGATAAAATTTTAGCTTAAAATCAAAAATGTGATAAAAAGCATGGCACCAAACACATCAGGGCCTGTATTCACAAAACATTTGCTCTTATCACTAAGAGTTCTCCTAAACAGCAGTAAAAGGTTTTAACTAAGAGTTTTTAAAATGCAGGCTAAGTGTCACTAATTAAACAAGTATATGTTCAGCTAATTGTCAGCCTTTTACGTGTGTGCTTCTTGTAAACAATTAGTGCATATGCATATAAACAGCCTTTTAATTAATAATCATGGCTGATAGTAAGACATGCAAACGTGAAAGAAAACCAAACTGGACTCAAGAAGTGCTGTTATTTCATGAAAACAAGGTTATAATCAAAGAAAAATTTGGAGAAGGGGTAACCTCCAAAACCAAAGGCGATGCCTTTTTAAAAGCTCATTATCATCAAATGTTTCTAAAATGTTTACGTTCTGAGGCAGATTGCCGTCATCAGCTATTTTAGGATAGTTTATGGTTCGGTCTCAGCGAGTCCTCTTCACTGCTCAAAACCTTTCACAGATTTAGGAGCTAGTTTTAGCGCTAAAACGCTTTGTGAAATACTCTTAAAGCAAACATTTAGGAGTCCTAAATTTAGAACGGACACGCCCATTATTTTTGTGAATACCGGCCCTGAACATACAAAACATATGCAGGTTTGTGGATCTCAACCAAATGCAAAACAAGAAAAAAAACTAGATGCATACAAAAAAATATGCACTTTTTTTGGCACTTTTTGTGACCTTAAATAAATCTACCTAAATTCACAGTATATATATATGACAGTTTGGTATGTACCTCCCTTTTACAAAGGAGCCCTTTTATATTACTATAAGGTTACAAATAACAGAGCCCATACTTAAATTTAATTGCCATTTATTTTTAAATATAATAATCAACACACTTAACTTAATGTATGCAAACATGTATTGAGATATGAGTATAGTGTGTAATATTTCACGAAGTGCTCTTCTCTAGACTTCATTTCTCCAGTGAACTGTGGACACTGAGGACTTGCTCGAGGTAAATGAAATGCTACGTGACATTTTGTTTACAAGCTTTTTATTGCTGTCTTTCCACAGCTGCAACCCTGACTGAGCAATTACACGAGGCATGAGATGTTCATTCATGTTTATTTCACGTTAAAACTAGTAGTAAATAGAAATGATCTCTCGCTGCAGTTTGAAATGATGCAACTATACAGCGATCTGTTACATGGACATAATTTAAAAGATGGGACTTTCTAATCAAAAGTAATAATATAAAAAACGTTTTGAATGAAGTTCCACTCGTGCAGTGGTTAAAACAATGCTGTATTTGTTAGGTACATGTGCGTACCGAACCAAAAAAACTGTACGGAAAATTTTCGGTATGAATACTTGCACCATTACACCCCGTAAATTATATATATCTGTTTTTAGACCATTACTATTTTTTGCATTGTGACATTATTTTCATGGCAATCAAGCCCTAACTACCCATTTTCTCATTTTCATAAATGCCTAAAATGTATTACAATTTAAATATATACAGTATATATAAAAAAATTAGAATATTTTTATAATAAAGAATAATTAAAATGAGGATTAAGTATAACAGTTCTGATATAATCTGGCTGAATTGTTCCTTTAATAAAATCACAATGCAAAAAAAGTCTTATGGTAAACTGGACACGTGTTTCACCCAGAAGCTCTGCAAATGGACAGAGCCATAAGCAGACGTGTGTTGATGCAGTGAACAGCTGTCCCATGTGTGTGTGTGTGTGTGTGTGTGTGTGCGTGCGTGCGTGCGTGCGTGCGTGCATGTGAGCTGCATATACAGTTGAGGTCCAAAGTTTACATCCCCCTACCAGAATCTGCAAAATATTAATTATTTTGCCACAATATGAGGGATCATACAAAATGCATGTTATTGTTTATTTAGTACGGACCTGAATAAGATATTTCACATATAATGTTTACATGTAATCCACACGAGAAAATAGTTGAATTTATAAAAATGACCCCGTTCAAAAGTTTACATCCCCTTGATTCTTAACACTGTGTTGTTACCTGAATGATTCACAGCTGTGTTTGTTTGTTTAGTGATAGTTGTTCACGAGTCCCTTGTTTGTCCTGAACAGTTAAACTTCCTGCTGTTCTTCAGAAAAATCCCTCAGCTCCCACAAATTATTTGGTTTTATAGCATGTGTGTGTATTGCATCCTCAGTGTGAAAAGATGGACCTCAAAATCATACAGTCATTATTGGAAAGGGTTCAAATACAAATCTCATTCAGGTCAGTATTACATAAACAATAACATGCATTTTGTATGATCCCTCTTATTTTGGTAAAATAATAAAAATTGTACAGTTTCTGTGGGGGGTGAGAAGTGAACTTTTGACCTCCACTGAATTCCAGATTGCTGAAGTTGCCAAAGCGGTTACAGGTCAAGCTCACACACGTTTACCTGGTTTCATGACGCACACGCACACACACACACACACACACACACACTAACCGGTGTGTGCAGTTACCCAAGCTACCCTAATCCTATAGAGCTCTTCACACGATGTGGTGAAGTGAGGTAAGACTGAGAGCGGGTCGAGCCCCACGGGCTCCAGATCCTCACAGCTCATTAACAGCTGCTCTGGAGCTCATGAGCACAGAGCCGCTGATTCCCAGCTACGGCTCTCACGGTCTTTCTCTGTTCCTCTCTGTCAGAGATCTGCTGCCCGAATGCTGCGTGTCATTTGCATGAGTTATCATTAATACGGCACACCAATGGATAGATTTGACGAAGATTGACTATCTCCGGAGCGTGTCAGACTCCCCGGCCCTCCGCGGACGCTTCTGATCTCTGGCTTAGTTTTGCATGAGTTAAACATTCGCACACATCAGAGGGAAGCGAAACTAATTAAAAAGTTTCAGAGCTAAAAATAAGCCTCGGCATCTCTGGAGACGAGCTTTACTTCATCTATTCATATCTGTTTGACGACTAGCAAGTATGAGTGATCACGCTTCAGTCACCATCTAGGTTTGATCAGCATTTTAGCAAATGAAAGTTTTGTATGCAAAATAGCTAGAAATGTAATGATACTTACAATGCGTGCACATTTCCAGGGGATAACTTGCCTCATTTCCCTACAAGAGAAGATAACATGAGCAACGTGAGCATGCGGATTTCATCAACTTTTCTTTAATGTACTACACATGACCTCTCTCATACAGACAATAGATTAGTGTGAAAGAGAGCAATATGAAAGAGCATCATATTTTAGGGATCAAAAACACTAATTCGGTAGACATTCAAAGTCAGGAAACCATTAGGAAGACTTCAGATGACCACAACACCTGTGAAGAGACGACGCCAACTCTGATTCAACATACAACACCAGCACCACATTTACCTTACACTGAAATGATCATGATCACATCATGCAAGCATTGCTTTAATGTCACGGTCATCTCAGATAATCTCATTTTTAATGTAGAAACACCGGACTTCTGTAAAGCTGCTTTGAAACGATGTGAACACTTCATAAATAAATGCAAACTACATTCAGCATCCGAGGCATTTTAAAATTGCATTGCAGTCTAAAGTGTCTTTACATATGTCAAACTAAAAGTAAATAAATTAATAAATGAATGAATAAATCTAAAAATGTTTTTAGGCAATGTAAAAAAAAAAAAAAAAAAAAATCTATAAAATGGAATTTTCTTTTTTTAAGCACATAACAATAAGAATAAACACACACATGCATATTATATATATTTATTTTATTTTATTTTTATTTATTTTTTTAAAGCCCACCAATGACATCTTGCCAACTTGTTTGGATTTAGATTATTTTGAAACTTTAAAAAAAAAAAAAAATAATAATAATAATAATAATAATTCTACATACTGACGTCTTTTAAAGCAATGCTCGTGCAGACCCTGTGACACAGAGACACTGATACAAACCAAACGCTGCTGCCGCTCTGTTCTAGAAGATGAAATACTAAATGGCTCCACTCTCTGTATCTCCATCTGCTTTGATTTATTATTTATAAAGCCCCATTCAGTTCAAGGGCTCAAAGGCCCATATTCTGTATCTGTCACAGCAGCGAGGGACAGATGAGAGCTTATTCATTCTCTCTAATACATCAACTCCATATACAGGTAGTATTAGTTTAAAACAGAGTCTGGATGCTTTGTGTGTTTGAGTGAACGGCAGCTGTTTGCACAGTGAACGTGTGGCGTGTCAGTGTATCTGGGCCTGGTGTTGAGAGCGGATCATGTGATCAGCAGCGAGAACTGAAGCCCACAGAGACACACATCTGCCGTGGGAGACCCCGAGTGGAAAACACTGCAGTCTACGAAACAAATTTAGATACAAAGATTTGAAGGGAGAAGCGTTCAGTCATGAGCCGCTTCAGTGATGAGGACGCTCTCCGCTCGCTTTCTGTGTATTATTTACGTCCAGTTTGAAAAACTGTTTTTAATTTGTATGCAACCACTGAACTAACCAATGTAGAGTCTAGATTTTCTAATGCATACAAATCTGGGGGAGATGCACATCGCAGGCGAAGCTCCTCAGCATGAGCCTGCCTTGCCTATGAATAGATTGGTTTGTTTTCACAAAGGCTTGAATGATTCATAGCGTGTGTTATAGTGAAATGAGGCAAGCCGTGTGAATGCTGCGCGCACAGGTCAGAGCACCACCGCTGCTAGGCCTTGGGCTGTTCTCATGGCTTCTGGACGGAAAGCAAACTTCAGTTCAGGTGAATCAGACTGTAAACCATACCCTCTTTTTACTGAAAAGCATAGTTCACCCAGAAATGTACTTTTGATGCACATTTGTAAGAAATAAATCCATCATTAAGATGTTTTCCAGTCCTCTGTTTTCTTCAGTGAATAAGTGTTCTGGTCTGAATCAGGAGAGAAATCTGCACAGTTTACAAACATGCAGCTCTAAACAAATACGTGAGTGGGTTTTGATGCAATGTTTCTCCAATTCTCCTTTTGCATCTATTTTAACTAGCGAATATATATATATATATATATATATATATATATATATATATATATATAAACATAAACAGGTCAAATTAATGCATGCTACTGGTCTTACCACAAATGAATCATCCATGCACATTTACTTCATTTGTTTAAGTGCATAAAATTTAATCATGATGTTAAATATTTTTTTTTTTATTGCAATAGAGTAATTTTAACTGTATGACAAAAAATAAATGAATAAATACTGCATTGCATTATGAGAATGACAGGAATTGCAAAAAGATATCATTTTTGGCACCTTGTAAAATGTAAATCGAATTATTTTTCTTATTGTTTTGGGGTGAGATTTGAGCTTGAGATAAAATCAAAATCATAATCTCTCTACAGTGACCGAGGTACACCGATTCTGCAGGACTCGCTGTGGTTTGTCTTGCATCCTCAGAGATGAAACATCACAAAGCTATGAAACCGACTGTGAAAAGCAGTTGCAGTATATGCAAATGCAGAGCCGCAGTAAAATGGCATCTGAAGTGTTTTTGAAGAGTGGGACTGGGTTATTAATATCAGATCCCCCGAGTCCAAAATAAACATGAATTACAGCCATGATTATTCACAGCAGACCTTACTATCCATGAGTAGATAAGAGAAAATGAAGCCTTGCGGCACAGGAAAAAGGAAAAGATGGCATTTTAAATGAAATCCTGAATCATTAGAGGGCTCTTCTGAGATGTAAATGAACTCTTTAGTGGGCTGAACATTGTCTGGAAGACCTAAGAGGCAAACACTCAGCGCAGTTCATAAATAATGCATTCGCCATTCAGAGTCAATTAGACCGCACAAAACATGCACTGCACAGTGAACGCACACCATATACAAACAAAACTCGCTCAAACGTCGTGTAAAATAAACAGAGAGATTGGCAAACGTTTCATGATGCTGCTTATAGCTGGCCATAATCATAACTGTCTGTCTTTGATGTCCTTTTCGCTCATGCCAATTACATTTAATACGGTTTGAGGCCAAAGAAGTGGTTTTGCAATCCATTCCTAGTAATTCAAATGATGTCCTTGAGTAGACACGGGTTCTGTGAGATTCATAAGGTTTGCATTAGACTCCTAATACAGGAATATATTAACTCTTCTCTACGTAAGACTATATTCTGATATCCACGTAACACCACCTGTCTGGACGGCAGTAATAACATATTAATATCAGCCCTAAAACTAAAGATTATCATTTTCTGCTAAAGGTAAAATTGCAAGCATGAGTAATAAAGAGGAGAGAACTGATATGATCGTTCTTCATTCTCCTTCATGATGCCCACAAAAAAATGACTAATGCTCACAAACAGCTGTACACCGCCTGAGAGCAGGCCCCCGCTCGACTAACACTCGTGTGTGTGTGTGTGTGTGTGTGTGTGTGTGTGTGTGTGTGTGTGTGTGTGTGTGTGTGATACCTGCAGAAAGCCAGCCGCTAGCATTCCTATTGATTTCAACTCCACGCAGGAACTATGCTAACTTTACATGTCAGACAGGCGGCTCTTCCTGTCTAGGTGGGCGGTTCTCCACAGAATATACCGCAGTATGTACCAGACCTTATATGACGTCCAGTGAAAACTCTATAGAAAGCCTCGACCCCTCAGGCATACTAATAATAGCTCTTTAGTGCCTGAAGTAAATCTAGGGCTCTGTGATTTCCATGATGGAGAAACCTCAGAATCAGTCACAGTAATAGAAGTGACTGTATAACGCAGATCAATCATATTGTGATATGGACTAGTGCTTGAATGTAAAGCATTGATTTCAAAACATTGTTACATTTCTTGCTTTTATTTCACTACAACCATTTTTAATTAACACATTTAAAAATTAAATCATAAATCCACACAAAACACAGAATTTCAGGGAAAAACCAAACAAAACATTGGTCCCTATGGTATACGCAAGTGAATGAGTTTATAAATAATGTTTAAAGATTCATGAATTCAACTAATTAGGTATGCTTTTTGATTATTAAAATTTCATAAAACCATTCAATTAAAACTGAAAAAGAATTTGAGAAATACCAGACAGAATCTGGGGGGGGGGGGGGGGGACACAGATTTAATTTTGCCCTAAATGTGTTAATTTTTTAATCATCATATAGGTTTCATGATTTCAATTATATAACACAAACTAAATAAATAAATACAAAAAAAATTAGAATGGGAAGCAAAAAAAAAAAGAAGCTAATTGCATAGGGCCCTGTATCTCATATATATATATATATATATATATATATATATATATATATGTGTGTGTGTGTGTGTGTGTGTGTGTGTGTGTGTGTGTGTGTGTGTGTGTGTGTGTGTGTGTGTGTGTGTGTGTGTGTGTGTGCAGAGTGCCTTGCAAAGGTTTACTCGACTCGTTGAATTGCAGATCCTAATGAACCCATCAGGAGCTCTGCGTGACACTATTCTGTAAGGGAAGGCCATTAAAAGCCATTACTGGAGAAGACGTTTGTCCAGCGCTGTAGCAGCTAAAATACTGAAGTGTTTCGGTTCTCCAGCTGCAATAAAATCCCCAGAAACTGAGACGGAGGCTAGATTTTTACAGCATAAGCCAACTATGGTGGTGGCAGGCAGCACCTCGTGGCGCTTTGGTCCGAAGCTGAGAAGAAGGTTCATCTTTCTGCACTACTAGCATCCGTCAGAGCCATAAGCTGCACATATAACTGCAGATATAAACCGCTTCCGGTTCTTCTATAGGCACACCAACACAATATTTGTAATGCAGCCATTGAAAGAATTTCCAGGGCACTGAACAAGCAGCACCACGTCAGTCTTCATGAAGACTGATGTTCAGTTTGTGTTCGCCACATGTCCCGACACGAGCTCGGCGTTTCAGGCTGTGTTTGACCTCGAGTTGACAGTAAGTCAAGTGTGTTTGACACAACACCCTCCTGACCGCTGTCAGTCTGTCACAAGACCCTTCCAGAAAAAGACATCGACTACAGCGCGCAGTTTTATTAAAACGCCGAAGCCCTAAGGACCTGGAACAGAACGTGGCAGGGCAGACCTACTTTTTGTTCCAGTTAACTTTAATGAAAACAATCAGCTAGAAGCTGCTTTCTAAGGCAGGCTATTACAGGTGAGGCTTCCAGCAAGGCATCTTCTTGTTGGTTAACACTGTAATCTTGTAATCAGCAAGTCATCACATTAACAACCAACTCCAATGAGTTTCAGGAGTACGACTGAATTTCTAGTGTAACAAACATTTACATCAATGCTGATGATGGCACAATACTGTGGATTTCTGTTTTTTTTATTTTTTTGAAGTACCATGTAAATAGCACATGAATACTGCAATCATTCAATATCGCGGTATTACCATTGTACCACCACAACACTGTATTTAGTGAATAATTCAAAGAATAACTATAAAAATGGATTGCAGGTGAGAACTCGAAATAATAAAGACAACCTGAGCCTTATTGCATCCGGTTCTCTTATTTATCAAACTGTTGATACAATAATAGAAATGTCTTCTTGTAATAGCCGACTCTAATGTCACACTTAATAGCTCTGGCTTTAAGTTTAAATGCCAAGCAGCATCGCAGAGGCAGCAGGCACATTCAGTGCTGCGTTACTAAGGTAAGCGTTCATTTTGCAACCGCTTTGCGTGAAATAGACTAAGAATAGATACTCAACCTGGCCGATGCACGATGGGGAACCCTTAAATCTCCACGTTATGACAGCTCGGACAAACGTTGAATTTGTTGCCCAGGGTTAGCAGGATGCATCTGAAACTGCGATATGTGGAATTTGTTTACAGTGTTGCAAATGCGTTGTGTGGCTTACCATTTTGCTGCCTGCGCGACGGAATTCCCCCTCGGAAATGAACAGCAGTAAATGAGAGCACAAAAATAAGAGGGAAATTCTGCTCCTGGTCTCGTTGTTTTGTAAAGAAAAGGCTGGTTTGGACAGGGCAGAAGCGTAACCTATTTTCCGTCCGTTTCCGTGGGTTTCACTGCAGCAGCGACGCGAGGAAGAGCCGCAGGGCGGGGAGGGGGAGGAGCGGAGGAGGCTCGCTGCTATTGGGCGAGGCGCGGAAGGGGCGGGGCTTAGACGCGCGGATGGGCGGTCCTTCGATACACTACATACGGGAAACCTTAGCTCCACCCCCTCTCTTCACCCTCACTCAGAGCTGTCATTCATTTCCATGTCCTTCCCATCAATATATGGGTCATTCTTCAATTGGGGTGGCGAATGAGAGGCAGAATTGTTTTTTTCTAATAAAATATATTGCTATGCGTTTAAAATTAGTTTAAAATCATTTTGATTTTTAAATCATTTCAATCAAACACTTATGTCTATGTCATTTTGAAGTAACACCACAGACTTTATATTGCACGTAAAGTAACACAGTAGCACCACAAACAAATCAGCCTAAAGACAGACTTCTCTAAAATGGAGGCTGCCATCATGATGATTTCAAGATCAGGGGACATTTTGGAAATGGTAATAAGTATGTATTTATCAAAATTGTGATTGAAATATGTCATATCTGCAACTTATCAACATAACACCACAGACACTTAAAGTGCGACACATGAAATTGTCAGAAATGTAGCTAAATTTAAGAAAATGAATCAGAAAGACTGTACTCCCCATGCACCCCTCAGATCAGGTTTGTTCCCCACATGCCCATATTTAGTCCTTCCTGTTTCCTGTCCTCGTTTCGTTGATTATCAGTTGATTAAGTTCCAGGTGTGTCTAGTCCTCCCCTCGTTATGTTCAGTATTTATAGTGTGTTCTGCCCTGTGTCTCTGGTCTTCACTCAGCTCTGTGTGTGTTCCTGGCTATCTTGTTAAATAAAGACTGAATGTGAATCTCCTTTGTCTCCTCGTTCACGCACCGTAGCAGCCGAACCGTGACATTTACACACAGGAAGTAGTCCAAATATAATTCCCTTTTTCTTAAAAATGATGTAACACCACAGACATGAATTTGGGGGACACAATTTTTTCCTTAAATATAACAAAATATGTATTTTTTTTAAACTATTTAAAAAAGTTGTACATGTATAAATAGTCTATATTCACAATATAACCACTTTATTTGTGTTAAAAATGTAATATTGTTGCGATTACATTCCATGATACCTCTCTGAGGTACGGCGGGAACATCCATATTTTGTTACAAATGCAATCTCTAAAACTCAATTGAGTATGTATTTTAAATTAAAAAATGTAACTACTAACAGCCCAGGTGAAAAACAAGTGCACTTCCATAATGTACTTAAAGTGCTCTGTTTTCACGCACTAATTTTGTACTTAATATACTAAAAATGATATTTTAGTACTTCTTAAGATAAACTTAAGATCATCTAAGTGTGCTCAACTGTGCTATTTTGAGACACCGTCAATATGAACTAAAATGCACTTTTAACATACTATCTTTGTATTTAAAAAATGTATTTAGCTACCACTTGTAGTACACTTGAGTGTACTAGTGTATGAAAGATGGGTTCGAGTGCACTACAAGTGGTAACTAAATACATGTAGCAGAAGAGACTTTTGACTGGTAGCAGTGTTGGGCAGTTACTAGTAACTTAATTACTGTAATATTATTATTTTTTGCAGTAACTAGTAGTGTAACTAATTACTGATAAGATTTCAGTAATAATATTACAGTTACCATCCATAAAATTTATTTTCATAATTTTCATGACTCACACATGCGTGTGATGTCCCCGGTGCAGCAGACAAGCTTGGAATATGGAGAAGCTTACATTCAGCAGATAGAAATATTGCATTATATTGATTTTGTCAGGAAAAAAGATGATCTGAACACTGATGTGTAAGTTGTGACTTTACTTTACTCTGGCATTACATCCCACCCACATCCCTCTGATCAGCATGTGGCACATTATACTAATATAAATAACAATCTTTAGGGAAAATTAAACAGTTTCTTACAAACTTATGTGATTTGATAAAATACATAATGAAATATAATCATATATGAGTAACAGAGAAATTCCAATTAGCTTCAAGCTACACATGACAATTAATGAGATTAATACCACACTTCTTCTTGAATGTCACTATCAGTCACTATCAAGTGTTTGTAATAACTTCTGACTGTGGTCCAATGTGGATTTTGGTCACATGATGAGGCAGAAATATGTTGTTAGTAACATTGTAGAAGAATTTTATGTGAAGATACACAGTTACAGCTTCTGTGGGGTGTGAAGAAAAAGTAATGTAACTAGTAGTGTAACTAATTACTGTTGCCAGAAAGTAATAAGTAAAGTAACTATTACTTTTGAAAGGAGTAACTAATGAGTAATATATTACAATATTTGAGTAACTTGCCCAACACTGACTGGTAGTGTAGATGTACTGAATTCTGGTGTGTTGCTGTATTAGTCTGACTTAAAGGAACACTCCACTTTTTTTGGAAATAGGCTCATTCTCCAACTCCCACAGAGTTAATAAGTTGAGTTTTACCGTTTTTGAATCCATTCAGCCGATCTCCGGGTCTGGCGATAGCACTTTTAGCATAGCTTAGCAGCTCCAGCTATATTATAACTAGTTACCTAGCTGGGGACTACTTTCAGGCGCTGCGTAATATCACTGCGCCTGCTGCGGCCATGTTACGGCAGCAAAGTTCCTTGATTATTACGCCGGAATGAGAGTATAGTTCCTAATCATATCAGCCTAGAAAATCACAACTTTTCATTTTCCGCCGATCTTAGTACACGATATAACTACAGAAGAATCGAGTTTTAAATAGGAAAACTATCGAAAGTCTTTAATCGTTTTTGAACGCGATGCTACTGGTCTAATAGGATTCAATGATCTATGCTAAGCTATGCTAAAAGTGCTATCGCCAGACCCGGAGATCGGCTGAATGGATTCAAAAACGGTAAAACTCAACTTATTAACTCTGTGGGAGTTGGAGAATGAGCCTATTTCCAAAAAAAGTGGAGTGTTCCTTTAAGATGTTAACCTAATGTGTAACGCAATAACTGTTAACCATTTTTAGTAAACTGAATTTTAAATTATTACTACCGTTTCATTCTTTACATCATTTTTATTGAACCTTTTTTTTTTTGTTTGTTTGTTTTCTCCCTGAAAGTCTGGAGTAACCTTATATAAACATACAGTTTAAAATCACCACAAATAAAGCATATGTTTCAATCGTTCGCACTTCAGTGAGATTGGCAAGTAGCCAGTGTTGGGCTAGTTACTTGGAACATGTAGTGAGCTAAGCTAACAGTTACTCTTCTTTAAATTAAGCTTCACTACACTAAAGCTACAGCCCTGGGAAATGTAGCAAGCTAAGCTACAGTAACATGGCAAAAGTAGTTTACTACATCTAAGCTATTTAAAAAAATAAATAAATAAAAAATATATATATATTGAACCGACATAATACCAAGTCAATGCTCTCTCAGTGATCAATAAAACTGTCAGTCAACCAGATAGACATAATAGTTCAGGTTAATTGTTTATTCAACAACTATTACAGACCAATTTGGCAACAAAATTAATCAGTATCATGTACAGGGCCGGATTTACCTCATATTGTGACACAGGCAAAATACATTTCTGCTGTCAGCCGGAAACCTCCTATTTGTTGGTATTGTGGCTTTATTGTATACAGATACATTTATACAAAGGGTAACATTTAACAATAAGGTTCAGTAGTTAACATTAGTTAACTAGTGTAGATAACATGAACTAGGAATGAACAATACTTCTGCAGCATTTATATTAATGTTAATTTCAACATTTACTAACGCATTATTAAAATCAAAAGTTGTTTGTTAACATTAGTTAATGCACTGTGAACTAACATGAACTACCAATGAACGACTGTATTTTCATTAACTAACATTAACAAAGATGAATAAATACTGTAACAAATGTATTTTAATGTAATACTGTAATGAATGTATTGTATGCTCATGTTAGATCATACATTAGCTAACATTAATGAAATCGTATTGTATAGTGTTACCATATAGATATTAAGTTTTTGACCAGCGAATGTTTTTTTCTTTCTTTTTTTCTGACTCGTGTTCCGTTTTCCCCAGTTTTCTGTCATTATGTGGGCGTTCAGTTTTTTTTTTTTTTTTTTTCTGTTATTTGGCCAAAGTATCATATTATGAAAGATTCAGCGCCTCGCACGAGCTGTTTGGCCGTCAACAAATGCTAGAGAAACTCTTCTCCGCTCCTCAAATACAAAAAACAACAACAACAACAACAAAAAAACTAGTCTTTATAAATAGTGTTTTTTGAGTAAAGTAAATTATTCAATCAACAGTTCTTTATTTACCTTCAGACAGCAAACAAGCTGAGATGCTCTAAACTGCGCGCCGCTCTTCATTCACGGGAGAGGCGGGACGAGAGGAATAATGAGGTTTGACTGACAGTTTGAGGAGCCAATGGCGTTACGAGCTTTAGTGGCGGAGGCGTCTCTTACTGATCCAGGACCAGTGATCCGTAGCTGTTATATTTCTGATTTGAGCTCGAGTTTCAGAATGCTTTCTTTGGAAAATGTAACGTTAGCTTTTGTTGACGCTACGCTATGCTAAAGCGCCACCTGCTGGCTGCATGTTGAGAGCATTTCAACAGCCAAGTGCTGCTTTGTTTTGGTAACCCTCTATTATCAGTCATTTCCAGTAGTGGGATGAGCAACAAAGGGTATTTCCGCAGTGACACTAGGGCTGTCTGCGTGGTGCTGCATGCATGTGTCAGTCCAAGCACACCACAACCCATTTTTGGTATACTTTATTTTTATTTCAAACAGTATTACCGTTTTGAAAAATGTAAAAATATGGAAAAATACACCCAACTTACAATTATTGCACATAAATCACAATGCACCATTACAAAATACTCATAAAAAGACACACTAGAAATATATCGATATGGGTAAAATTTACATTTACGTGGATTAACAAGTCTAACATAAAATCTGTAAACTCAAATATAAAAGTAAACTTCATCCTCACTGGGTTCTTCAGAGGTAGACAACTGGAAGGAAAACTGCAAAAGAGACAACACTACAACAAACAGGGTAAAGTGCAACTATTGCATCAGAAACAGTGCATTGATTTTCCAGCAGCACCAAGATAAATCCAACACAACTCCCACTTCATCACAAACGTCACTAACAGGAAAGGTTACGTCCCTTACACTATCAGGAACCGCTGATTCATACTTCAGTGTGCTGTCCAGCCCAGCATCTGTTTCTTCTTAAGATTGTCTTCTCTCACAGGTGATCATGGACTCTTTTACAGGAACAGTTCTTTGTTGATCCACATGAGGGTGCGTGTGTCGTTGGGTTTGCACTCGTACTCGATACTGTTGAAGCTGTTGCCCCATTGGCAGTGGTCTCTCTTGTTGTAGTTGTAAAACTTGACCTGCCAGACAGTCTCGAAAAGCCCTGCCTGAGTGAACTGAAATGACAGAAATGACACATCTGTTGTTTTTACAGGCACATACTTCTTCAGCAGCCTGGATTCATAGTTTCAAATCCTCAAGCTGCATTGAAATACACTGTAAAAAACATTCTGTACAATTTACGGTAAAAAAACAGCAGCTGTGGTTGCCAAAATTCTACCGTAAAATATACGGTAGCAACGTTTTAGGTTTTACGGTTTTAACTTAAATTTACAGTTAAATACCGTAATTTTATTAACTGATATAATGTAAATACACCAACCTATTGAAGTTCTGAAATCTGTTTTGTACCTTTGAAATACACTGATAACCACCAAATGCAGAAGGTGATGAGAAAGTCACATGATGAACCAAAGCCCATCACAAGCAGCTTTTAAATAATAACATATATAGAAGGTGCACAGTGTCATTCACACAAACACTAAACACCATCATGATGAGACTCATTAAACTGAAATATGCAATAAACATTAATTTAACAACATTAGATGTAACATACAACCCTAATAAACATAACTGATAAGAAAAAAACTAAGAAGAAACCTAGTTATTTCAAAGAAAAAACATCAAATTCAAACAAAATTTGAAATGCAATGCAGGGAATTCTGGAAATGTCAATTTACGGTTTTTCCCTGTAAATTTTACATTCTTTTCACTTCCAAAAGCGGCATTTCATCGTAAAATTGCCTGAAATGTCTATTACAGTTTTTCACCGTATATATTAGGGAAACTTACCGTTAACCATTTAACAGGTTTTTACTGTAGCTTTTTCACAGTTTTTTACTGTTAAAATCACAGTAATTTTTTACAGTGTACTTATTTGTAAGAGGAAAACCCATTTTAAACACCATCATCAGGTGGTCGATTCTCACCTGTATGTTGACTTGAACGGGCTGCCTCTCTCCGGATTTGGTGTGTGCTACTCCCTCAGTGTCATACACCCCAGTGTACACTACAGACTGAGGGTCTTTAGACTGCTGCTCCAGAGGAAAAGTCACTCCGCCAACAGTCATGGATCTGAGGAATGAGACGTGTCGGCGAGACAGGGAGAGACGCTCACAACAACAACAACCAAAAACAAACTACACCAGCTAAATTTGACAGCTTACAGAGGAGTGCATGTCCATAATATGATTTCCTGATCATGATTTATAATGTCACTGGATATATAAAACCTATTCAATATTCTGAATATCGGTTATTTACTGATACATACATATATGGATGGATGGACGGAAAGCACAGTATAAGGTATAACGAATACCTCTTCTAAATGAAACAGAAATTCAGATTGCAATATCTATTCAAATTGCTTGGATGTGTGTAGGCCTACATGTAAGAATAGTACATGCATTACAACATGCAGTCAGTCAGATGGCTGATGCCTTAATCGTCTGGATTTGACTGCCAAAGGAAGCAATCTGTCAGTGCATGAGATCCTGCAGGATAAACCCCACAATCATGACATCCCATATGTATCATCACGTGCTACATACAAAATGATGTATTTTCATTTATTTTTTACTATTATCATCAGTTAACCCTAGCAATAACATGCAATTTATTTATTTTTAAACTGAGTACCAAGTACAATGAATATGCATAGCCTACAATAATAATTCAGCATTATTGTACTCTTGAGCTTTACAATGGTAGCATTAGTGATTTTATTCTTGACAAATAATTTCTCAGACATTGAAATGCATCAATGCATCTTATCTCTTTATTCAAAACAAGAAATTTCCGATCAGTAATTTCAATTTCTGACAGACAAATCACTGTGTACTCACGTCGCCTCAACTGCTCCCGGTTTAACGACCACGTCGATCTTGTATTTAGTTCCCGTCAGTAATTTGATGGTTCGGGTTTGACCGAATCTCGTCCCGTCCGATTTGAAGAAGACGGGTCCGTTATTTGGGGTGGTTTTCAGAGAAACACCGATTTTAATCAGCTGGGGTACGTCAGCCATGATGCCAAACGATGCGGAAAGCTGGCGGTCAGGTGTGAGGAAACAGGTCAAGATATTTCAGGCTGAACTAAATCGTTACGCCGTAACGCGTAAAACAACGCATCGCAGAAAGCACGTCCAAAGTCATGTCTGCTGTTCCTGTCCATAATCCGCGCGAGAACAGTAATCCGCACGAGCGCGTGTCTGTGACCTAATGAGATCAAGAGAGAGGCGGTGGAGCACACTTCAGATTAACCCCTGCTGCATTGCTGCGTTTGGGTAATTGATCAGTCAAATATGTGACCCTGGACCACAAAACCACTCTTAAGTGTCCATTTTTCATCTGAAAGCTGAATAAATAAGATGTATGGTTTGTTAGGATCAATATTTGGCTGCGATACAACTATTTGTAAATCTGGAATCTGAGGGTGCAATACAATCTAAATACTGAGAAAATCGCCTTTAAAGTTGTCCAAATGAAGTTCTTAGCAATGCATATTACTAATCAAAAATTAGGTTTTTGGTATATTTACAGTAAGAAATTTACAAAATATCTTCATGGACCATGATCTTTACTTAATATCCTAATGATTTTTGGCATAAAAGAAAAATCTATAATTTTGACCCATGCAATGTATTGTTGGCTATTGCTACAAATATACCCCAGCGACTTAAAACTGGTTTTGTGGTCCAAGGTCACATATGCTTCTGCCAAAATATGTGTTTTCCAGCACAGCAGGCTTCTGTTGCTGGAGGATATCAAGTGTGATGTGCAGGATTCTGCAGTGTTGCCTCTGAGCAATAGACTACATTAACATCAATATAATATGGCAGGCTATAGGCTACTATCATGCCATGACAATATCATGTGGTTTTGGGCAACAAATACAATGGTGATTTGTTGATGAAAAAATCTATAGAAACGGTCAAAGACATCCTAATGATTTTCACTACAAATAACCTACCATTAGAGAAACATTACAAACTATTAACCAGAAGAAGAAAAAAACAAAAAAAAAAAACATTAAAATGTTTCCTGTAGTGTGTTTTGGGACATATTCCATTAGGATTTAGTGGTTTTAACAAGCCCCCAATAGAAGGTGACCAATTATCCAGAGAGAAATGCCATTATATCCCGTAAAAGCATTACAAATTCTGTGAAGGTTTGTATTGTTTTTTTTGTATTTGTTTTAGCAGGGTGTAAATGAAATGGCAGACTTATATGAACAAGAATCAGAACCATGATCTCAAAACACAAATCATAAAGACGTCATTACTATGTGAACACCACGGTACTTGATTTGGTAATCATTTATTACAACACAGTATGTGATATAACCACCATCCGCTATATCACTGTGTTTAACAGACCACCTCAGTGCTTTGTGCTCATCTTCAGTAAGGCTGTTGCGTCTGTAATATTTGGATAAGCTTCCACTCTCAGCTGCATCTGAAGGCACAGATGAGGTAATGAGATAAATATCTCATGCGCCGAGGTACAACTCTCTCACTTCCTTTCAAAACCAAGTGTGAAAAACACCTTTCATTCGGTTAATTTTTAAAACAGTACTTTATGAAACTTTATTACACAACCTAGGTTGGGTCCCTCTTCTGTGACCGTAAATATGCATCACACGACTCTCCTGTAACACTTCAACTATCTTCATTCAACTTCCTGTGAGAGCATTGTTTCTCTAATGTGATTAGTTTAAGTATTATTTCCACAGAAGGTGCAGGCTTCAAAATATGGTTTATTGCTGCACCAAAATAGGTTCATAAAGGGCCTTCTTATCAAGAACCGGTTTTTGACAATACGCTTCTTTGCAGATGTTAAATGAAAGGTCACATTAAGGCCAGAATGGACATTTGTTTTAAAAAATATAACAACAACAACAAAAAAAAGTTCACTATCATTGACAAGCATAACACAATCATGTGTGCTCGTGGGCTTGTTATCATTAAACACAAGCGGTGTTGTTTGCCCTCTGACTCGTTCGCTGTGTGGGTTTAAACACAGAGGAAACTAGCTGACCATGAAGTTGCCTGTCAGGCAGTGTGCAACTTCCCTTTCATCAAAATGTGTCTATAACTGTCAACTGAGGTTACACGTCAGACACAACTCAGCTGAACTGTATGGGTCTTACATTCACCACTCCCTGCAGACCGAGACTCGCTGCTTTACTTCACAGCTATGGAGCCAACAACAATCAGAGAAGGGTACTTGGTGAAGAAGGTAAGACTGGGGTTTGTCTTGTGTTTATTCTGTTCTGTGATGTGCTTCAGGGTTTGTGATATGGAGCATTACATTTTCTGTAAAATTCGTCAGTGTCAGTATCACTGGTGACCTTAAAAGGAAATTTTGCTGACAAGTAAAAGTAAAGATATTCCAAACAAACTCACTGGACTACATAAAAAGAAATGACAAGATGTTTCGGTGTTCATCCAAACACATTTTATACCCTTTACGTTTTAGAAAGTCTACATCAACAAAATTAAAGATACTTTTGCAACAGCATTTGTCACTGTAAACAGTGATGTTGACTTAAAAAAAATGAGGATAATACAATTCACTTAACTTAAATTTTTTAATTATCATTTACTTAAATATTTTAAGGCAACAGGTTTCCTCAATTTTTTTTATGTCAAGTTAACATCACTTTTTACAGTGTGTTTGGCTTTGAGATATGAGATATTGGTGATATTTTGCGGTGCTGATACTGAACAATATAGGCTATATTAGCATAGAAGTACCATGGCAGCAGGCTGTACTCTCTTGGTTTCTGCCCTGCTGAAAAAAACAATAGAACCCTGCCCAAAATGCAATAGAATTGTATTGGTTTTAATGGAAACTATAATGGTGTGTACTGGTATGTGATGGATTGGTGGGGTGTTAAATCCTATTGGAAAAATGCCCAAAACACACTACATAAAGGAAGTTTGTAATGATTTTACTGGAAAAAGCTAATGGTTTATAATGGTATTTTAATGGAAACCCTTGGAATTTCTGTGATGGTTTCTATTGTTTTTTTTAGCCGGGTGAACATGCACCATGACAATACCGTACTGATTTCATGTGCTGATGTGTTGTCATGTTTTTCCATGAAGTTGTTCTATTTTGGGAATAGATGTGGAAACACCCTCCGCCTTTTACAAAACAGTCATTGCAGCATTTAACATACATTTCATTTTGTCCACCCATTTATTACTTTCTTTAGGGATTGAAGGCCTAAAATAGTTTTGAAATAGTATTTCATATAACATCCTTGTCTTTAAGAAACACTGTAATGAAAACAAAACTAAATTTGTGCATCAGGATCTGGCAACTGAAAATATAGTACAAATCAACCCACAGTTGTGCGTGTGAGCTGAAACACAGAAGTGAAAACGACCGAAATTGAATGTTCACTCTTCACTGATATTCTTGTGGGCTGAAATTCAAACCGTGCTGACCTAATCTTTTACATCAAACAATATCTTTCCGTTAGCTGTGGATTGAAGTAACAAGCACTACTGCTTTTGTATTCAGTATTTGCGTCGGTGATTTTCGGAAGCTACAGCAGAGAAGTGTTGTTGTTTTGCAGGGGACGGTGCTCAACTCGTGGAAGGTGGTGTGGGTGGTGTTAGCAGATGATGCCATTGAGTTTTACAAGAAGAAGACAGACAACAGTCCGAAGGGAATGATCCCTCTGAAGGGTGCGACTCTGATCAGCCCGTGCCAGGATTTCACTAAAAGAACGGTGAAGGCATCAGACGTCTTTAAGACAAGTACACCGATGACGTATCTAGAGTTTTTCATGAATGTGCTTTTGTCAACAGCTAGTGTTTAAGATCAGTACGGCTAAGAACCAGGACCATTTCTTCCAAGCGACTCATCTGGAGGAGAGGGAGTTTTGGGTTAAAGATATCAAGAGAGCCATCACTTGTTTACAGGGCGGCAAGAAGTTTGCCAGGAAGTCAACACGCCGATCCATTCGGCTACCAGAAAATGTTAACCTGAGGTATTCCACTGTGATTTCAGAAATAAAACTGGATCAGCTTTGAAATATTAGTGATTTTCAATTCAGCTCATCTTATGCAAACTGTTTGTTTTCAATGACTGAATAAAAGAGTGTCTGTTTTCTGCTAAAACCTAAGAAATGGATGATGAATATAGTTTTAAAGACCGTGCTGTGAATTACAAAGCCGTTAAAACGCTGCCTTCGTTCTGTCTGTCTGCAGCGAACTGTATGTGCTAATGAAAGATCCAGACAAAGGAGTGAAAGAGCTGAAGGTGGAGAAGGATAAAAGGATGTTCAATCACTGTTTTTCAGGTAAAATGTTTATTTCAGCTCCAACGGTAAAATGAAGAACTAGACCAAACCTGTCTTACTACCACAACTATGCCATAAATGAGAAGTATTGCTGTGACACAGCTGAATAATCACTGATGGGTTTTTTCTTCTTCTTTCTTTTTCAATCACACTTTATTTTAAGGTCCAGTTCTGGCCATTAACAAACCATTACATTTTGCCTCAATAAACTCCTAATTTGCTGCTTGTTAATAGTTAGTGCGGTAGTTGTTAAGTTTAGGTATTGGATAGGATTAGGCATGTGGAATATAATCGAGCAGAATATGAGCTTCATAAGTACTAAAAAAAGCCAATATATAGGCATAGTTAATCGTGAGAACTGGTCCCTATACTACTGTTTTTTTTTCTAGAGGAACATCTCCATTTAATCTCTCTTTCCGTGAGCTTTGTTGACCTGTAAAAGTCTCCTGGCAGGAAACACAGTGATCGACTGGCTGATTTCTGAGGGCAAGGCCAGAAACAGACCCGAGGGACTGATGCTGGCCACCGGACTGCTGAACGAGGGGTTTCTGCAGCCCGCCGGAGACGTGTCCAAAGACGGCGCGGAAAAAGGAGCAGAGTGTGTTTTCCTGGACCAAACCGAGGCTCTTTATTACTTTGTGAGTTAACAAATCATATAAGGCACGTTATTATTGGCTCTATTCCAAAAGTCACCGTGATTTCTATAGCGCCGTATACAATGCTGTTTCAAACAGGAAAATAACAGAGTCAATGATGCAAGCTTCAAATATGTTGCAAATTCTGCTGCAAAGCAGCTCTACAAAGACACTTGTGTCACTGTTCAGCTCAGTTCAATTCAAGTTTTGTTTTCATTTATTTGCCAATGATATTGCTGAAGATAAAGGGAAGTCCGTTTCAGCCTCTGAGTAAACAGAAATTAAAACATATTTTTATCTTGCAATTCTGACTTTTTTCTCAGAACTGTATGATATAAACTCACAGTTGCAAGTTACGGCTGAATTAACAAACACGGTGTGACTAATGACTCCAGGCAACACTCTTAAAAATAAAGGTTCTTTATCTTTAAAGGTTCCACAAAGAAACTTTACTGGAATAGAGTAAATAGAGCTGCGCTGTATTTTAAATGTAGCTGTCTGTGAAGCGAGAGCTGTTGTTGAGGGTATGCACGTGTGTTGATCTGCAGGCAGACAGTGGTTTCTTTTGTGAGGGTTACTCCAGCGATGAGGACGTGATCTTGAAGGAGGAGTTCAGAGGGGCGATAGTCAAACAGGGCTGTTTGCTGAAACAGGTAAGCACCGAACACACATGATGAATGAACGCCAGTGATCTTGAGATAGTGAGATTAGACGAGTGAGTCTCACAAAACCTGTGATATCAAGCATTTGTTTCAACACCAAATTTGATCAACTTATCAAGCTTTGACTTCAATAGCCCTAAATTGTGTTCTTCTTGCAAAACATAAATATAAGATTTTAGATGTTCTCAGACATTTCTTCATCGTTTCACAGGGTCACAGGCGAAAGAACTGGAAAGTCAGAAAGTTTATTCTGAGAGACGATCCTGCTTATATCCACTACTATGATCCCACCAAAGTAAGCGTGTTCCTGCCATTTCTAAAGATTGATTTGTTTTGTTTTTCATGTAAAATTAAGACCGCTTTGTGTCTGTGTGTCTCTGTAAGGGTGAGGACGATCCTCTCGGCTCCATTCACCTGCGCGGTTCAGTCGTGACGGCGGTGGAATACGTGCCTGATGGTATGATGAAATCTAAATAATACTAAACACCACCGCTTTATAAATATGCCATTCCATGAATCTTAATGAGACTAACGACTATCACAAAACCCATAAAGAACATGCTTCAAATGCTTCATGTTTCGCTTCAAAATTAAGGCGAAAGATTTGATCAGCATGAGACGTGTAATCAGATCAACTAAGAATTTTGTTTTTAGGACAAAGTGTTCAGAAGTTATAACAAAAAGTGCATTTTTGAACTGGTGGTGGCGCTATGGAGTACATCGTAGAGACACAAGAGTTGGTCTGATTACTATTCAGGACCACCTCTACCAGTGAACCAAATTTCATTCTTTTCCTATGTACTGTTAATAGGGCTGCCATAGACTCTCATTCATATAATAAAGAAAACCTACAATTAGCGCTTAACCCCTAACAATAATAATGATATTTAAATCGTAAAGCATTTATGCAATATAGAAATGATTTATTTTATTGAAATGTTTCCCTCTCTTATGAACTCCTGCAGCCAAGAGACAAGAGGTGGATGGCAATCTCTTTGAGATCATCACATCGGATGAGATACACTACTACCTGCAGGCCGCGACAGCCGACGAGCGCAAGAGCTGGATCAAAGCCATTCAGAGCGTCTCAAAGACGGGAAAATAACTGTATTAGATCCATCCCGTCGTCTGGAGAACAGCAAACTCACTCGTAAAAGACACACAGAGTTAAGGCTGAGGATCTGTGTGAGGATGGGTTTTGTCTACGCACCAAATATGTCCCTTTTTCAGCATTTTCTAAAAATAAAAATTCCAGTTTGTTGTTTCTTCAACTTCCGCATCTGTAAAAAAAACAAGAGGCTTTTTAATGTGTGACACAATTTCTCAAGTAACAAGAAACAAAAAAACAAAAACAAACTCGCACTAAGTTAGAGACAGGATGTGGGCAAATGTGTTTTAGAAAGTGATAGTGAATGGCATTGATCTGCCCGTCCAGAGCTGTCAGCACAGTCGAGAGAATCTTCAATGTTCAGCATTTTCCTGTTTTCATGTCAAGTAATAGCACTTCCTGTTTCTTTTCTTGAGTCGGTTGAGATGTACCAGTCTGATGGTGAGGTGGCATAACACGAAATAAAATATCAAAAATATCACAGCTCTACGCTGCTCACTAGAGCTGGGTAGTAACTGATTACATGTAATCTAGATCACGTAATCAGATTCCAAAAATTAAGTACTTGTAATTAGATTAAATTACCTTTTAAAATACTCGTAATCAGACTACAGTTACTTTTTATGGATTACGTGATTACATATTATTTACACAATAGGAATAAATTAATAATTTAATTCTTAATCGTTTTCATCTTATTTATTTTTATTTTTTATCTACAATACTCTACTGCTTATACACACTCAGAAAGTCTTCCAGTTTTGTGCAGTCACTTCAGGTTTAAGAAGTGTTTCAACATTGCATCAACTACTGATGAACGCATTCTTATTTTTATTTGAATTATCACTCAGTAGGTTATTTTACCATGTATTTCTGTCTTTGGAAGGCTTTTGTCTTTCGGACACATTAAAATGCACAAATTCACAAACTGCTTTGATCTCTGATCTGCTTTCACCTAATATATTTACTTGAATTACCCCTGATATTTTTAAATAAATATTTGAATAATAAAGTATCCCATGGCTCTCCGACGATGGTTATGGTCACATGACATGCAGGTAAACAAATGAAATATTTCATTTGAATTAATACATGTTTTATTTTGATTCATTTTAAAATTAAGTATTAAGTATATATATATATATATATATATAAATTAAATAACATTTTCAAGTGTGTTGGATATGTTAAAGGTGTGGTCTTGTTAGTTGAATTGTGAGGAGTGCAGTGTACTATGCTAAAGCTTTCTTGTTTAATTTATCAATCAAAATAGAGTTTAGTGGGCATTTATATATATATATATATATATATAGACACACATACACACACACACACACACACACACACACACAGAAGCTTTTATACTTGTGTAAGAAATTACATTTACTATAAAAACATCTGAAGTTGCTCAAATGTGCATTTTATAGCTGTTGTAAATTTTCTGAGCCATCAGACGATGCTGTCGTCGATCATCTAAGGATATTTTTAAAGGGTCAGTTCACCCAAAAATGAAAATTCTGTCATTAATTACTCACCCTCATGTTGTTTCAAAACCATGAGATCTTTGTTCATCATTGATTTCATCAAAAATATCTTAATTTGTGTTCCGAAGATGAACAAAGGTCTTATGGGTTTGCAATAATTAATGACAGAATTTTCATTTTTGGGTGAACTGACCCTTTAATGTTTTCCTGCAACTATCAGTGAAAGCAGAGCCTTAAGAGGCTTCATTTCAACAACCGCTTTTGCCTTTTCACATCACCAAACAACACTACACTACTAGTGTATCTACAGTCACTTTCACTTTCAGAACATTTAGTACTGGCATTTCAACATTTTAAGCACCAAACTACTGAATGCACGTTCAACTCTTAAGTATCCTTCTTATAGCAGCCTTTAACTGGCCGATCGTAGATAAATTTGGGCATGAAGGTCTCAGGTGTCATGTCTGCATATAGGCTGAAATCTATAAACCATTGTTGTAACAAACTTAACCTCTTAAGTTTGAGATTTTAATCACAAAAATTGTAGAATTAAAAAAAAAAACACTTTACAACACTGTTCCGTCGTTAATGAATAACTACACAGGAACAAATGACTAATGCACTATTAACATTCCAGTAACTAACAAGAAACTCTGATTAATGATTTAGTAAGTAATAGCGCTCAGGTGAAACTGGTAGTTCACTATTAGCTAATCAATAACTACTATTTTTTTTCATATAACCTGGAGAACTACTGAGAACGTCTCAGGTTACGTAGGTAACCATGGTTCCCTGAGAGGGGAACGAGATACTGCGACCTCTAGGGGTCGCTATGGGGAACGCCCTCGGCGTGACCGGTATCTTGAAGCATACATCTAAACACGACAATAACATTGGCCGCCGACAGCCTATGACGTCACTACCGGCGCGACCACAGTATAAAGGGGCGCCAGGAGAACATGTCATCCGCTTCTTCGTCTGAAGTATGGCGAGGATTCTAGAGGACGCAGTGTCTCGTTCCCCTCTCAGGGAACCATGGTTACATACATAACCTGTGACGTTCCCTTTCGAGGGAACATCGAACTGCGTCCTCTAGGAGTCGCTATGGGGAATGGTATACCCGCACTGCCATGCTGAGGGGAGTGCATGCCAAGCACAAAGGCGAGCACTAAGTGCCAACTCAACCAAAGCTTAAGTGAGTTGCCCCGCGTCGGTTCGACGGCTGTCAGTGACATTATCCCCTTCGACCAAAGGCCTGAGCTGCATACCCCAGAACTTACCTGTTAGGGGCTGGGCCTCCTGGACCCAGGGTAGAGCTCAAAGGCTTGGAATCAGAAGAAGAGATTCCTTTAAGGGGATACGACCAAGCACCTAGGATAGTAACTAGGTCTTGGCCTGTCACCCAGGGGCTACTGCTTGCTCTGCATGAACTGTCTCAACAGATCCTTGGTAGCAACACCCTGTTCATGTCGGTATCACTGGGAATACATAGGTAGAGTGGGGCCCAAGTTGAAACCGAAGCCTGACCGACTCAAAGAAAGGGCACGAAGCCGCAGTGCGTAACCCCTACCATACAGGATTTTAGAAAGAACGCAAAATGCTTGATGCGCGTCCTTATCACAGCGTGGATTTTAGAAAGTGCACAGAGACTTAGCATGCTCACTTACCATAACATGGATTTCAGGAGCACCATTGCTAAGGGGTCATAGGGGCTGCTTACTAGACATGCCTAGAGACCCCATGTGACTGTGGCACTCTGAGGGAGCAGTCCATAGCATACACAGAGCGCACATAGATGGAAGTGGCACATCTCATAGAACAGTCCGTCACATGATGGATCGCCAACTCATCATCATGGTCACAAGCCTGGTCTGGCTAGCAGTAACTTACATAGCTGAAGGAGCATAGCACCCAGCTCTCAACTGAGACAGATGCTCGACCTCCAGCGTGCTCGTAAATACCCCGAAGGGAAAGCATACTGTAAGCTTAACCATTAACGCAGCAAACCAGGGAGGCAGAGGAAGAAACCTTGTAGCCTGACGTTGCTGGTTCAAGGATCTCTGGGAAGCGGAGAACTCAGCCCTCAAGATGAGAGGAGAACTCAAGACCCACAGAGCGGGGAATTCAACTCTTCAAAATAAGAGGGAAACCCTGGCGATCAGGGGATCGGGGGGGGGCATGCTCGTAGGTCAACCCCTAGGGTGGGGGAGAGCACTGCTAAACTCATCTAGCAAAGTGAGTAACTTAACAGGGAGGCAGACAGAGGCCTAACAACCTGAAGTTGCTGACTCGCAGAGCTCTGGGGAGCGGAGAGCTCATCTCTCAGGATGAGAGGGAAACTCCAAATGCTCAGGGAGGGGCAGCATGCTCGTAAGAGACCCTCAGAGTGAGGGGAGCACTGCCGAACTCACTATTAGAGCAGTCTAAGGGGCAGGGCGGAGAGAGGACCTGACCCCTTAGCATGGCTGCACAGTGAATCCCACAGAGCAGAAAATCCAACTCTCAGGATGAGAGAGAAACTCATACGTTCGGAAGGGAGCGGCATGCTCATAGGTGACCCTCTATGGTGAGGGGAGCAATGCTAGCTCGACCAAAAAACAGCCTACCAGGGAGGCAGAAGGTGGCCCAACAACCTGGCATGACTGCTAACCGAAGCTCTAGAGAGCAGAGGCCTAACTCTCAAATAGAAGAGGCACTCAGAAGCTCAGTTTTGGGAGCGCGTCACAGTGAGCACAAGCAGTCTCCTCGTGAGTCAAGCACGTTCAATTCATGCCTATTCCTCACGAGAAATAAGCAACAAATGCAAAGAGTGCATTCAACTCCCTCGAGAGCTGAACGCGCTTGCTCTTCACCACACACACACAACCCACGAGCTGTGTGAAACTGCGGGTATCAGAGCACAGCCTCCGGCGAGAGAACATGCACTCCTAGTCGTGCTTAGCTTCTGCTAACATAAACAAAAGGTCACTGAAGACAAAGAAGCGGATGACGTGTTCTCCCGTCGCCCCTTTATACTGTGGTTGCGCCGGTAGTGACGTCATAGGCTGTCACCGGCCAATGTTATTGTCGTGTTTGGACAGATGATTCAAGTTTGCAGTTCGATGTTCCCTCGAAAGGGAACTACTGTAAACAGGTTGATAGGCTAATTAATATGAATTATGCATAATGTATAATTAATTCTACAGTGAGGATCACGGTAACCCACTAATAATGATTTGTGTTTTCAAATCCATCGGAAGTATTACTATCCAGAATCATACAAAAACCTCAAAAGTTTAAATTGATTTCAGTCATTACTACAGAATTAATCATGATCTTCACTTTAGAATACTGAACTAAATAATTAGTAATTCCCTCTGAAGAATTTGGTAACACTTGAGTCATTACTAGTGGTTAGTACTCCTCATTGTCACAGGTTGTCAAGGAATGAGGACAGCAAACGAAGACGCATACTTCCAAGCAGACTTTACTGAGAATACTGATTTGGTACAACACATAACATGAGCTAATCACCGACATTGGAGAGACTCGAATAAGGAGTATAAATACACACATGGTAAATGAGGGAACTAAACAGGAACAGCTGGTCAAGGATTAACTAATCAGAAACTGTGGTAACTAATGAGAGCTCATAACAAACATGACAAGAACTGAACTAAACATAATCGTGACACTCATATTAAGGAAACTATTTAAAAGTGTTGCCCACATTTGTCCCAAAAGATGCTTGAGGGTTAATATGAGACTCGAATTCAAAATGTAATGACCACCTCACATATTGGTAAACTTGGTAACTTTTTATGACATGCAAAGATAACCAGAAATTAGATTTGCATAATGTACAAAATAGTTCAAATATTAACAGAATAATTATTGTAAGTGCTTCAACAAAAATACAGCCCTCTCATTTGTACTGTAAACCCCTCTGAAACCCTGGACCAATAGACTTTCATTGCAAGTAAGTTTGATATAAACTAAATGTGTTTTTAGTTAGTCAGTCATGTATTGAACGCAGTTTTTAAAGCTGGTGTTTAGCATCTCTGAAAGCCTGAGCTCATGCTGACCCTGTGATTCTAATACGAGGCTGTTTTCAGTATGCTCACACACTCAGTGTGACTAACTTTGTCACACACCTGCTTTAACACCCTTCACTCGCAGCATACTGAGTGCTGTTAATTAAGGCAAAGGTCAAGTGTGAGCGCTGTTTTCTGCAGGTTTCTGAGGTATCAGCAAACTTGTGTAGAAACATGTTATCACACCTTCACAGACGCCCCACTTGTATTTCTATATACACCTCTGTTTCCTGTTCACAGGAAACTCTATCTATCTATCTCTCTCTCTCTTGATGTTGTCTGTCTGTAAGATACTATTCATGTTTGATTAATACATTTTGAAAAACTTTTTTTTCCATAAACCTGATTAGAGTAGAATACATTGCATGCAACCAATATGCAATGCTATACAGCTTTCAGGCTTTTTTATTTTAATTATTATTTTTTTATTTTTTACAATCGCTAGGACCAATTTTTCAATATTGGGTCGATTTTTCTAAACTCTTCGAACTTGAGCACAGTCTATCTGGATAAACTGTCATTGCTTTGGCATAAAATGCATTCAGTGAATACATCTTTCACAATACATGAATTCATTTCTCATTCAGACACAGACGTCACCAAAACTCTCTGTACCTACTGGCCAATTTGCACGTTTACTGTTTTCAAAACTGTTAAACTTGAGTTCAAAACCTAACTTAATACAGAACTGAGTAAGACAGATTTGCAATATTTCTACAGTAATAGCACACTGAAATATATTCTAATTCTAACAGATGAAATATTTTTAAAACAGTTAGATGTAGCTGAACGCAGTTAGTCTTTCAGCTTCACTGCATCTATACAAAAGTGGACAAATGAGGAATAGGAACGTTGCACTGTAATATAAACTTGTAACCATATAACATTTACTGCAGTGAATTCTAACAGTAGACAGTGTCATTCTTGTTTTGTAAAGAAAATTTACAAAAGAAAACATGTTATGTTACCTGTTTGTGTTTTGTGAAGAAGTGTTTAGGTAGTTTTTTTTGTGAATTTTGAATGTGATATTTACTGTTGTTCTAAGCTGAATAGTGGCAAAAATATACATGCAATGAAGTGGTTGCATTTCCATAAATAAGATGAAAAATGTAACCACACACATATGAGTACAGTATGTGTTTGTTCCTGAAGATAGATGTATAGGACACAAGAGGGCAGTAAATGACCAAAGAAATAAAAAAAGAAGCAAGGAAAAAATAAATAAATAATAAAATAAAATACTAGTTTTGATTTCTGTGTTATGACCAGTGCAGTGAATTATAAATCTAGATTTGCCTCAGCAGATCTGTGTATATAATGTTGTGGTTTAGTTTTGAATAACAACAGATTTAGACAAACACTGATGATAACTATTTTTTTTTTTTTTTTATAAATTAGAGATGATAAGATCTGGGTTTTATATTGTGGTTTATACTGCACATTCAGATGTATGTCTCACTTCTCATAGTTAGTTTGATTGTTCAGTCAGCTGTCTGCCATCACTGGAATGCACACACACGCACACAGACAGACAGACAGACAGATAGACAGATAGATAGATAGACAGACAGACAGAAAAACAGAACTCATAGACTCAATCAAATCTATAAAAATCGTAAAATCGTACATTTGGCTAAAAATCCAAAAGGACCGTCACATATTCTTGTTTGCCACATACTTACCCCCGGCTGAATCTCCCTACAACGAAGAAACCTTTTCTGTCCTGCAAGACGAGATCTGCCATTTCCAGAAAAAAGGAAATGTTTTAATATGTGACGACTTAAATGCCAGAACTGGAAATGAACCTGACTTTGTCAACACACAAGGAGACAAATATATTACAAACACCTGCCACTCTCTGCCCTCATATCACCTCAGACAAAATTATGACAACTTCACAAACACAAGTGGGAGGAGCCTACTACAGAACGGTCGCATACGAGGAGACTCTTTTGGTTCTTATACCTTTAATTATTTTATTGGTCACAGTACTGTAGATTATTTCATCACAGACATTGATCAAGTGCATCTCAGAGCATTCACAGTCAGTCCTCAAACACCTGTCAGATCACTGTAAAATTACACTCCATCTAAAACCAACTCTAAACAATGAAATATGCAGACAGCCCTCTCATTTACTAAGGCTACATAAATCCTGCAAATGGACATAAAAACAGCAAAGAAAACTATCAAAGTGCAATAGAAAGTCAAATTATTATTGGACAAATTTATAATTAACACATATCCACAAAATAAAGTAGGCATAAATCTGGCACTAAAGGACATTACAGATATATTCCACCAATCAGCATCCATGTGCAATTTGAAAAAATAATCAAAAAGAAAACCAAAAAAACACCAATGAAAAGTGGTTTGACGATGAGTGTAAAAGAATTAGAACGACAGTACGAAATCTATCAAATAAAAAACACCGAGATCCTGACAACCAAGAAATCCGCCTTCAATATCATGAAGCTTTTAAAGTGTACAAACAAACTCTAAAAGCAAAAAAGGAAGAGCGTACAGAACAATTATTTCAAACAATGGTGGAGTCAATAAATACCAATAACTTCTGGAACAATTGGAACACTCTCTATAGACCACAAAAGGAAGAATTGGCCATTCAGAGAACCTATGGAGGACACAGCTTTAAAATCTGTACAAAACAATTGAAACAAATCCTGCTCGAAACGAAATAAAAACCAAATTAGAAATCCTGAAAGAAAAAATGAATGCCAATCAGAATCCCCTGGATTTCAGAGAGACTACATGCACTGACACCCAACAAGGCATGTGGCATTGATGGAATATTAAATGAAATGATCAAATACACAAATGACAAATTCAAAACTGCAATAACCAAATTATTCAACATTGTTTTGAGTGTAGGATATTTTCCAGACACCTGGAATCAAGGCCTAATTACACCCATCTTTAAACAAGGAGACAAGTTTGAGCAATTACAGAGGCATATGTGTCAGTAGCAACCTGGGAAAATATTCTGTTCGATTATTAACATACGATCACAAAACTTTCTCAAAACCCACAAAATCTTGGAAAAAAGTCAAATTGGATTTCTGCCCAAACACAGAACATCTGACCGCATTTATACCCTCCACTATATCATTGATAAGCACGTACACCGAACAAAATCTGTGCTTGCTTTATTGACTTTGAAAACTACTGGAAAACGGGATCGGAGGGAAAACTTTCGATCTAATCAGCACCCTGTATAAAAACAATACATGTGCTGTAAAAATAGAGAACAAACGAACTGAATTTTTCTCTCAACGATGAGGAGTTAGACAAGCCCCACTCTGTTTAACATTTATATAATTATATGAATTAAACAATTCGACTGCCCCCGGCCCAACCCTAACTGAATCAGAAATCAAATGTCTCCTCTCTGCAGATGATTTAGTCATTCTGTCAAAAACAAAAGAGGGACTACAAACAGCTCCTCGACATCATAGAGGCATTCAGTCAAACATGGGCTCTTAAAATGAATCTAACAAAAACAAAAATAATGATTTTTCAAAAGAGACCCAGGTGTAAGGAAAATAAATAGGAAACCAGGTCCTCCAACACACATGAATACACCTGTCTGGGACTAAACATCAGCTCAACGGGGAACTTCAATCTGGCTGTGAATGCACTGAGAGTCTTCTCCATGATCAAAAATACAATTCAGTATGAAATTCCAATTCAAACCTGGCTAAAAATCCTAAAAGCAGTAATCAAACCAATTGCACTTTATGGCAGTGAGATATGGGGACCTCTAAAAACCCAAGATTTATCTAAATGAGAAAAAGAAGAAATTGAAATTATGCACACCCAAATTTGTAAAAATATCTTAAAAGTTAACACAGCAACCCCAAACAACTGGTGCAGAGCTGAATTAGGACAATACCCACTATTAATTAATATTCAGAAGAGAGCTGTGAACTTCCAGCAGCACCTGAAATACAGAGATCCGAGCTCTTACCAGAAGCCCTGCCGCTGGAGCAGAACCTGCAGAAGCTGGTCCTCACACTACACCCGAACCAGCACAGCACAGTCCGGCCCGACCAACTCACACAGCTACACACACACACAACTACACCCGAACCAGCACAGCACAGTCCGGCCCGACCAACTCACACAGCTACACACACACAACTACACCCGAACCAGCACAGCACAGCACAGTCCGGCCCGACCAACTCACACAGCTACACACACACAACTACACCCGAACCAGCACAGCACAGTCCGGCCCGACCAACTCACACAGCTACACACACACAACTACACCCGAACCAGCACAGTACAGTCCGGCCCGACCAACTCACACAGCTACACACACACAACTACACCCGAACCAGCACAGCACAGTCCGGCCCGACCAACTCACACAGCTACACACACACAACTACACCCGAACCAGCACAGCACAGTCCGGCCCGACCAACTCACACAGCTACACACACACAACTACACCCGAACCAGCACAGCACAGTCCGGCCCGACCAACTCACACAGCTACACACACACAACTACACCCGAACCAGCACAGTACAGTCCGGCCCGACCAACTCACACAGCTACACACACACAACTACACCCGAACCAGCACAGCACAGCACAGTCCGGCCTGACCAACTCACACAGCTACACACACACAACTACACCCGAACCAGCACAGCACAGTCCGGCCCGACCAACTCACACAGCTACACACACACAACTACACCCGAACCAGCACAGCACAGTCCGGCCCGACCAACTCACACAGCTACACACACACAACTACACCCGAACCAGCACAGCACAGCACAGTCCGGCCCGACCAACTCACACAGCTACACACACACAACTACACCCGAACCAGCACAGCACAGTCCGGCCCGACCAACTCACACAGTTACACACACACACACAACTACACCCGAACCAGCACAGCACAGTCCGGCCCGACCAACTCACACAGCTACACACACACAACTACACCCGAACCAGCACAGTACAGTCCGGCCCGACCAACTCACACAGTTACACACACACACACAACTACACCCGAACCAGCACAGCACAGTCCGGCCCGACCAACTCACACAGCTACACACACACAACTACACCCGAACCAGCACAGCACAGTCCGGCCCGACCAACTCACACAGCTACACACACACACAACTACACCCGAACCAGCACAGCACAGTCCGGCCCGACCAACTCACACAGCTACACACACACACAACTACACCCGAACCAGCACAGCACAGTCCGGCCCGACCAACTCACACAGCTACACACACACAACTACACCCGAACCAGCACAGCACAGTCCGGCCCGACCAACTCACACAGCTACACACACACAACTACACCCGAACCAGCACAGCACAGCACAGTCCGGCCCGACCAACTCACACAGCTACACACACACAACTACACCCGAACCAGCACAGCACAGTCCGGCCCGACCAACTCACACAGTTACACACACACACACACAACTACACCCGAACCAGCACAGCACAGTCCGGCCCGACCAACTCACACAGCTACACACACACAACTACACCCGAACCAGCACAGTACAGTCCGGCCCGACCAACTCACACAGTTACACACACACACACAACTACACCCGAACCAGCACAGCACAGTCCGGCCCGACCAACTCACACAGCTACACACACACAACTACACCCGAACCAGCACAGTACAGTCCGGCCCGACCAACTCACACAGCTACACACACACAACTACACCCGAACCAGCACAGTACAGTCCGGCCCGACCAACTCACACAGCTACACACACACGCAACTACACCCGAACCAGCACAGTACAGTCCGGCCCGACCAACTCACACAGCTACACACACACAACTACACCCGAACCAGCACAGTACAGTCCGGCCCGACCAACTCACACAGCTACACACACACAACTACACCCGAACCAGCACAGCACAGTCCGGCCCGACCAACTCACACAGCTACACACACACAACTACACCCGAACCAGCACAGCACAGTCCGGCCCGACCAACTCACACAGCTACACACACACAACTACACCCGAACCAGCACAGCACAGTCCGGCCCGACCAACTCACACAGCTACACACACACAACTACACCCGAACCAGCACAGCACAGTCCGGCCCGACCAACTCACACAGCTACACACACACAACTACACCCGAACCAGCACAGTACAGTCCGGCCCGACCAACTCACACAGCTACACACACACACAACTACACCCGAACCAGCACAGTACAGTCCGGCCCGACCAACTCACACAGTTACACACACACAACTACACCGCCTACTGGAAAGATGCCACTGAAATACAAAAGAAGATGGAGCTGGAGCTGGACCTGAAAAGAGACTACAAACCAGCAGAATACCTGAGCTGTATAAAACATCACAAATTAAGAAAGACACTAACGAAGTACAGACTGAGTGATCACTGTCTGGCTGTAGAGAGAGGACGACACGAGAACAGAGACTGTGTTCACTGAGCTCACAGAAAGAGCTGGAAACACTGCACTGTGATTACTATCACAACATTACAGCTGCATATTTCCCCAAATTCCAACAAATTAAACCAAATTTTATGGCATTACCAATTGCAGAAAAATTAAGTCACATTTTAGGGGAAAATTCCAAAATGATCACAACAGCAACAAGATATGTATCAGCCTGCCACAAAATAAGACTGTCAGCCAGTGGACAAAACTGAAGCAAGATCATTTCTTGCATGTTGTACAAAGGTTTTTTTAATTTATTTATTTTTTATTTTTTTGTCTTAAATATTTTTCTTGTTTGTGGAAAAAGAAAAAAAAAACGTACATATTTACTTAATTATTTTACAGATCTGTTCTTGTTCTATATGTATTAAATAATTGTTTGTTCCTTATTCATGTAATGGACAATGCTTTGGCAATACTGTGCAAGTCATGCCAATAAAGCTCCTTTGAATTTGATAGATAGATATATAGTGTCACAAACAAAGACGGAAACCACAGGTGAGTGAATGACAGTGAGGTTTATTGAATGATCGGAAGACTGGAGTGTGCAGAGAATGAGGTGGGCGAGTATCTTGGTGTGAGAT